>PVKA01053003.1:0-11428 GCA_004027165.1 Ctenomys sociabilis
CCCTCTCCTCTTTCTCTCTTCTCCCCTTTTTCTTCTCTCTATCCCTCCCTTCTCCTTCCCTCCTCTCCCTCTCCCTCTCCCCCCTCTCTCTTTCTATCTTACGTGGTACAGGGATGCAACCCTGAGCTACCTCAGTCATTGACGTATTTGAGACAAGTTCTCACGGAGTTGCTAAGTTTTGCCAGTGCCTGCTGAGCCGGAACTTGCCATCCTCCTGCCTCTGCCTTTCAGAGTGCTGGGATTATGGTGTAGGCCACCATTTCTGGCTTCTGTTCCTGAGCTTTGCTTTCTTTTTCTCTGACTCTCGCCCCCTCCCCCAAGTCTCTCTGCGCTTTCCTTCAACCTTATCTCTGTCTCTTTCCCTTCGGCTTTCTTTTCCAGGCTGTTTCTTCAATATAAACAGTCATGCACTTGATGACAAACAGAATTTTATTCATAGATTGAAGAGGTAAGGTGGAAGAAAGAAAGGCCCAGGCAGAATGAGAGGAGAAAATATATGTATTCACAAAATATACACAGTAGCTATACATCTGTAAAACAAGTGCCAATGCCGTTAAAATTTGCGCACGGGTGGCTCAGGCCCTGGTGCCCCTCTCAGATTTCCTCCTTGAGCATGGGGCTTGTTCTTCAGAGGCTGGGACTCTGCACAGCTTAGGACGCTGAGGAATTGTCCTTTATTTAGAACAAAAGGAAATTCCATTTTTGAGAATATCTTCACATTCCTGAGGGGGGAGTCATGTATAAGTCTGAAATCCACTTATGCACTAAAAAAAAACGTAGCTCTTAGGAGCTGCAACCCTAATAAGACTTTTTCCTCTTACATGTAAATTAAAATGCTGAAGTTTTCTCAGTCTTTCAAAAATATTCTTCCCCTCATAAAAAAGTGCCCAACTTAACTTGTACATCAGTAGATTACATTTTACTGTCCACAGAACTTTCCAGCATTTGTTCTAGCGTCAGTGGATTCCTGAGCAATCTGCTTGCACTCCCTTTCCTCCCTGAAGGAGATCTGCCTCCTGACCAGACTACCTCGGATCCCGATCTGTCCTTTAGCACTGGGGGGTGGGGCAGGGCAGCCCCTGTAAGTGTCCCCTGAACACGGAGATTTCCTGTGGCCCGGCTGGCGCACCACAGCTCTGTGCATTGTGAGTTGGACAAACGTCCCTGACAACAGCGGCTGTACTGTGCTCCCTACAGTACAGATACACATGTTCATCCTTCCACAGGAGCCTCATCAAATCATTTACCAGCCCATACAGGAGAGGCTTTGGCTGGGCAGCCAGGAGTTCCTTTTGTGCCTTCTCCCCGCTCGCGACACCCCATTTCTGTATTGTTCAGTTTGGCCCCTTACAGACCCCAATTCCATTTGGTACTATAGTGTCCTGTCTTGAAGTCTTTAGGTCTTAGATGTCTTTTCAGAAGAGTCAGAGAGAACTATTCATGAAACAGGTCATTCTCTTGCTCACATTTCTTGCCCTCTACAGCCTGGAGACTTTCGGCTAGCAGTTTGTGTCATTTTGAGACTTCTCGGGGTGGTGGGGTTGTGTGGTATAGAAAAGTGGGAGCAAGGGAAAGAAAACCTCGTCCTGCTGCCATAGCTCCCCTCCTAGATGGGAGGGGATGTACCCTGGTCTTTCCTGATGTCATGTCACACACAAGCTCTGTGGCTAGCGCCGAAGGGGACCTTGGCGACATTCCTGAAGCCCTGTGCCATCCGCAGGGCCCCACCCATGGTGGCCGGCACAGCTCATTTTATTCACTCGCTTAGCTGTGCTGGCAGCTCTGTTCACCGGGCAGTGCCAGGGCCCCTGCTGGGCACCCTCTGTTCCTCACCTCGGCGCTTCCCTGCTACTCCCCAGCAAGCACTGCACCCTACTGGTTTCTCATGCTAGGATTGCTGTGACAAGGGGATGGTGTGAGTTCAGAGGAAGGGCCTTGATCCAGATGGGAACTGGGAAAAGCTTGAAGCTCCTTCTAGAAGCTATTAAATTCCTGGCTGGAGGGGGTGAGAGAGCCAGCAGAGGAGTTAGCCTGCAGTAGAGCCCCCCCCCCAAAAAAAAAAGAAAAGAAAGAAAAAATCTTGGCTATTTTCACCAGCCTCTGGCCAGGCAGGGGAGTGAGAAGCCTCAAATGCAGCACTGACACTGTTTTTCTTTCTTCTGGAGAACTGCCACGTGCTGCCACAGAGAGCATTTCACGGGTAGATGCATATTATTGCGATGTGTTTATCTAGGAAACCAGAGCCCAGCTCCAGCATCTGGTTTTCAGTACAATCCTGAATGAAGTCCAATTTTCCAGTTGGGTTAATAAAAATAAAACTTGGGAAGTTGTGGGCTGGCTGCGTTGGGGGTTGAGTCCTGGCCTCACGCAAGGTCACGGACTACAGAGCCGGAAGGGCTTGGGCAGGTCACGGATTCAGCGTGGACAGCCTCACACGGGGAGGAGCTGCAGGGCAGCTCTGAGTTGCTTGGGTTTTCTTCTCTCAACCTGACACTGGTTGATGGAGTGCCTGCCACATCCAGAGCCCTGGGCTAGACCATGGGACAGGTCAGATACAGAGGTGGACCCTTCCCTGAAGCAGAGCCTCCACAGGGTCAGGGGAGCGGGGCTGCCCGGACTCTCTGGCTGATGACTGAAGCTGAACTGAAAGTCCCCAGGCTCACGTGCCCCTCCTGTCCTCTAGTCTTGCATATTGGCTTCATCCACCCCTTGTTGCAGGATGTGCTTCTCTGCTCTCTCTTGTGGAAGAAAACACAATTGCCCCACAGACTTGGATTCACATGAGGTTCTTTCTTTCTTCCTCCATCCAAAATTCCAAAGTTCCAGTTCCTCTCTGCACACTGATTGTGGTGATGACAAGCTCATTTTTGGTGAAACTGGTTATAGGGGACAGCAGTGGTGGTCTGAGGTGCATGTGTCAGTGTGGCTAAGAAGCACCCACTCTTTGAGGTCCCGCACTTGGGATTCTTTCGCATGCACGGAAAGTGCTCTATAGTGAAACATAACTCACAGCTTCTCTTTGTCCTGACTCTACCTCTGTAAGAGGCCAAGGCAGGGAGGCCACACTGTTAGTGTCAGGGCTCTTGGCTCCCAGTCCAGTGCTCTGTCCACTACACCCTGTTCTTCTGGCCCTGATGTGAAGCCAGAGGTTGTGAAACAGCCTGTGCCTATGACTTCCCCTCGGGAGCAGTGTTGATGAAAGAGGACTGTGTTGGCCAGGCTTGGGAGAACTGGAAACCAAACACCAGTGGTGTGACTAGCTGTGGCCCTTGGGGGAAGCTGTCAGAAGGCATGTGTCATAGGTCCTGGGTGGACAGAGTGATCTCTCATGGGGTTCATGATCCTGGGGAAGGGGTGGGCCCTTGCTCCAGTCTTATTTATTTGGAGGCTGCTTCTTTAGACAGTGAGAGAAAGGCTAGGCTGCAGAGGAAGGTCTTCTCTCCTGACCTGCAGCCCAAACTAGGAAAAGTCAGAGTCACACAGTGGTGATCAGGAAATGGACCTTTCACTCCCTGACGCTAGTAATAAGTGTCCCCAAGCCAGGCCTGAGAGCTCACTCTGTCATCACTGCCTACTGGCCATGTTGTCTTTCATACTGATGCTAACCAGAAATACTCTCTGAACAGGCCACTGGCTCATTTCATAGCTGGGTGGGGGACTCATGGGTGAGAAGTGAGAAGGCTTTTTCCATTTTCTCTTGCTCCCTTAGCTTGTGCATACTTCTTCAAGCTCATTACCATGAGCTATGCTTCCTGTCTTACTTATCCATGTCCAGAGGACTTCTCCTCTTTTCATTGGTCTCCCTTCTGTGGTTTGCAAGGGTCATTAAGAGCCCATAAGCAACAGCCTCTCTCCTAGGGAATGTATCCCCTTGTGTACTAGTGAAGGAAGCTGACAGTGCAAATCAATACAGATAAGTACCAGAGCAATATGGGTCATCCTGCATTAACTCATCAGCATAGGATTCACATGAGTCCAAGCAGCTCCGCCCCCAGAGACAAAGTGTTCACCAAGACCCTTAAGTTTTGTGTAACCCTATGCTCCTCATTTATTTAGCCTTAATTCTCTCATGATGCGGGTAGGTATGTCCTAAGCATACTCAAGCACAGCCTCTTCTAATCTTTTCAGTTGACAACAAAGACTTCCTGGCATCTGGACTAGAGGTCAAGTGTGCTACACTAGAGCAAAAATGTTTGTCTACACTTTGTCCATGTCCTGGGACTTTGTGGAAAACAGAAAGGGCAGAGGAAATTTCAAGGTAGCTCAACCTTCGACCTGTGGCATGGGCACTGATGGCTGCTTTTAGGCAGATTTTATAATGAGGATTGGGGGGTCAGAAAGCAGAACAGAAAGACTTAAAACTGAAAATTTGGCCCAAAAGGTACCAGGTGTAAAGTTTAGGCCAAAGGATGTATAGTTCAGAGGCCATTAAACAGAAGCCAAGTCTTGTTCAAGGGAAACCAGTAAAAATGCCTTGAATGAATCCCAGAAATCAGCAAGACGTGTTTCAGGCTCAAGGTTGCAAAAATGTAAACCTTTTATTTGATAAGAGAATCCCTGGGACCCCTGCTCAAGAAGGGCTGCCTAGGGAGCTGGTTCCTTGGAACTCATTTTATTAAGCTTGTGCCACTCAGTTATATCCCCAGCCCTTTGTGGACATTAAGTCATTTGTAATGAGAGAGCTGACTAGTAGGGTCTGTAATTTTGAACTTGGGTCTAAAGATTCCAGGAGGTACAAGGTATGTTCTAATTAGCTCTCATTCCTCAAATGTATTTTCTATTGCTTTATAACAAAGACTGAAATTCATCTGTCTCTTCACGTATGCATTGTCTGTTCATCTATCCATCTGGCCGTCCATCCATCCGTCTGTCTGTCCATCTGTCCAATGCTTTGCCAGGTGCTGAACTGGGAATACAGTGTGAAATGTGGTTTCTCAAGGAACATGACTATCTCCCAGGAGCCACTGATGTGCCTATCTTCAGGCTACAATTATTCTTCTGGTGGAGACAATAGTGGGGAGACTGGCAGTTAATACAGAAACATGTAGTTAATTGCTGCATATGAGTTGACTGGCTGAATGTTACATGTGAAGTAAAATAACGAGAAACTGGGAGAGGACCTACTTTGAAAAGGTGTCAGGCATAGGTTTTTTTAAGAAGTGATCTCTACACTGAGGTTTGAAGGATGTGGTAGAGGGACAACAGGATCTTAATGTCCCGAGATAGGAAAGAAAATGTTTTTGAAACAGGAAGAAGGAGGCTGGTGAGATGGCTCAGTAGAATAAGTGCTTCACTGGCAAGTGCAAGGGCTGGAGTCCCTAGAGACCAGGGAGGAAAGCAGGAGAAGTGAGGAGCAGCTTGCTTGCTTTCTTTCTTTTTCTTTCTTTCTTTCTTTCTTTCTTTCTTTCTTTCTTTCTTTCTTTCTTTCTTTCTTTCTTTCTTTCTTTCTTTCTTTTCACATTCAGTACAGAGTCTACAGGGTCTCACTATGTAGATTGGACTCATAGTGACCCTCCTGGTTTCAGCCTTCCAACCGCTGGGATTACAGGTGTGCGCCACCATGCCCAGTCTCGATCACTGGCCCAGTGTGTTCAGGGGGCAGGGCTGGCACAGCACGCTGTGAATAGGACCCTGGTCCCTGCGCCTGCTGAGCTGTTTGGTCAGTATCTGGAACAGCTTTCTGACCACAGAAGGAGCTCTGAAGGAAGGCCTTACGGCACAAATGGATGCCATCTGGTTTCACAAACTGATCTAGCTGCCATGAGGGAAGAGTAGATGGCAGGGCACTCGGGCAAGTGAAGGGGAACAAGCCGGAGCTGCTACAGCTAGCTCAGAGGTCATGGAGACTTGGTCCAAGGTGAAGATGCATTTCAGGTGTAGAGTAGGC
Organism: Ctenomys sociabilis; assembly: GCA_004027165.1. Taxonomy (NCBI): domain Eukaryota; kingdom Metazoa; phylum Chordata; class Mammalia; order Rodentia; family Ctenomyidae; genus Ctenomys; species Ctenomys sociabilis. Next base: position 5,888 of record PVKA01053003.1, read on the forward strand.
AGGCGACACATGGGCAAGGAGCCTTCTCAGCCGATTCCCATGCTTCTGGTTTGGGAAAGTGGGTGGACAGCGGTGCTTCCACCTGCAATGGTGACGGCATGTGGCAAAGCTTGGGAGTCTGGGAGGACTTTGGGGGCAGGTGTTAAATCTGAGATCTCCACAAGCCGAGAACATGTAGACAGTGGGTAGTTGACACAGGTACTTGGCAGAGGGCTGGGCCAAGATGGTTCCTTATCAGGTACCCAGAAACCTATCACTAGAGTTAAATTTTTCATATAGGCTTCAGTGCAGGGCTCGGATTTGGGTCCCAGGATTCCCTTCTAACAGGCGGGCCCCTGAGTCCCTGCTAGGTCAGGACTATGTGTATTTAGTGGATCAGCTGAGGCAAAGAAATTTCTGTGTTCCACAGGGACGGTCCTCTCAGAGTACTGTTCTGAATTCCATTGGTTATTTCTTACTTTGTCCTGGAAACGGCTGCTCTTTATGTAAGCGCACTCAGAAAGTGAGAAATCATGGAAAAATGCTTTTGGTTTTGGCTGCACCAGAGGCAGAGAGGGCACATCTTGCTCTGTGGTGTGGAGGCGGGGTCTCGGGTGTGCACAGCCCAGCGAGCCGGGAAGTGGCCGCAGGTGGCCGCTGAGTCACTCTGGAGAGGCCAGGCAGCGCTGTGTGCTGCGAGGGGAGGGACGCTGGTCCTAGCGGATGTTCCAGGCAGCGAGTGAAAATTGGAAAAGGAGGGAGACGTCATTTTCTGTGGGGCCGAAGAACACGGCGTGCTTCTCTGGCTTCCAGCGGGAGTATTTCCTGCTGACGGCTCTGAACTCTGGCTAGAACTAGAAAACTGTTTCAACCAAAAAAGAAACCCCCCCCCCCCCAAGGTTCCTGCTGTCACCATTCTTGACTTTGGAGGACGTACTTGGGGAAGTAAATTCTTTCTGATTAGCTTCTTGTCTCTGCCCACTAGAGCCCCTCCTCCTCTTCCTTCCTCCCCCTCCTCCCCCTCCTCCTCCTCCCCTCCTCCTCCTCTTTCTTTGTACTGGGGATCAAGCCCCGGGCTTTTACACTGAGCTACTTTCCCATCCCTTTTCTTACTTCTTGTTTTGACGCAGGGTCTCCCTATTTTGCTAAACTGCCCAGACGGGGCTCGAATGCGTGTGGTGCTTCCGCGGCGCTCTGGGCTTGTCAGGGTGCACCGCTCGCGCAGCTCCGAGCCGCTTCCTCAGGCACGAAGGGCCTCTGCTCTTCTTCCTCCCTGGCTGCGCTCCTGGTGTCCGAGCTGTATTTCTCTCTCGGCACCACTGCTTCCCTCTCTGCGCTTCTCTCTGTTCGCGGCTTGTCCTGCTCACCTGAGGGAGCGCAGTGCAGAACGTCACTGCAGACCCGGTATGGAGCAGGCAAGGGCCTCCCAAGCCACATGGAGCACCGCCTCGCAGGCTCTTAGCTCGAGCTGCGGGGACAGGGCTGGCACCAGCGGGCTCGGAACGGGACCTGAGAAGGGCAGCAGCCGACTCCCGGGCATGTTTGCTAGAAGACTGTGTCCAGGGTAGCCCGCTGACGAGATGGCTGTTAGGGCTGCTATGGAGGAAGACTAGCGGGCGCCGTGTACAGAGCACCCGTGTCCACTTGGAGGGCGCTGGTCAAAGCGTGATCCGGATGGCCTGTCTGGTCACGGTGCACCTCCCTCCCATCCTAGATGATTCTCCTTGAGGTTAAAATAGGCCCCACCTTGGAGAATGGGACTGCAGTCAGGAGGCAGGCAAAGTCCCAGGGTCTCAGAATGAAGCATGGCCCAGGAGGGGCTGGCACCTAACCACTGGGTGATAAAAACACCTTCTCTTTTGTCTTTTCTCCACCTCCTGGTGTGTGTGTGTGTACACCTCTGTGCATGTGTTGTGTTTTTGGTTTTTTAAATTTTAAACAGGAGAAAGTAAAAATAACAGTTTCAGAATAGGCTAGTAGGAGAGTAACAATAATTATCGCATTGTACAGTGTGTTTTTGGTGCTGGGGACTGGATGTAGGGTCTCACACACATCCTACCATCAAGTTCCACCTCCAACCTCAGAGCATGGGAAATATGGAGGCCTTTAGTGGCTTCCCGTCTTCCTCAGAGTAAAACCCACTGTTCTCATGGGCATAAGACCCTTGGTGCCTGGCCTCCCTCTCCTGCTATGCTCGCCCTTTATTCCTGCCTGGGCTCGTCAGCCTGGGGCTGCCCCTCCAACCTAGCAGAACCCTTTTCCTCAGGGCCTGTGCCATCCCTGCCATCCCTGCAGTGGGGCCTTTAGTGGCATAGAGCTGCCGCTGGCTCTGGCCCTTCACCAGGCCTTTTGATGGCCACAGGGAGAGAGGCCTCCTGCACACACTGTCACTAGCTTTACACCTCTGTCAAGGGCCATGCGCTCCCTGCCCTCTCTTGCCACACTGAGGTTCTCTTCATTGCTGTTTCTCACCTTGAAACAGGGCGTGTCCATCCGTCTGCCTGTGGTCTCTTTCCCGTGTGGAGGTGGTTGCTTGCTGTGCGTTCTGTCACCTGGAGGAACGTCTGGCTCCTGCAGGCAGCCAGTAAATATTTGTTGAGTGAGCAAGTGAGTTACTAAATCTGATGAGCAGAGGATTTTGGTGATTGCTTAGCAATGATATGCAGTCTTCAGAATGAATATTTGTCACACTTACCAATGTTTTCTCTAAATTAAACCCATTTTCTAATAATATTGTTTCATCTGTGCAGGGATGCCTCAGGGCTGAGCCACGAGCCAGGCTGTTACTGGAAGAACTGCTGAGTGAGATGCCTGAGCTCATGCCCTGGACCCTCCATGTCTGAGAAGAGAGCCACGGCATTCCGGGGACTGCCGGGATGACCTCACACTTTCTTGTTTCCCCTGGGCAGAAGCTCAGGTCGCCCTCTGCAGATGGAGGGGAGGAGAGAGGTGTCTGTCAGTGTATTACCCCAGAGAAATAGAATCAGGGTCTGTATGTCTGTCTATCTATCTATCTGTCTGTCCGTCCATCCATCCATCCATCCATCCATCCATCCATCCATCTATCTATCTATCTATCTATCTATCTATCTATCTATCTATCTATCTATGTATCCATTCCATCCATTCATCAAGGGAAATAAAGTCAGAAGGAAAATCTACTTGTTTTTAATTAGGGAAGTGGCTCATGTGATTGTGGGAACTGACCAGGTCTGAAATTTGTAGGGCAAGTAGGCTGGAAACAAGGGTATTTCTATGTTGTAATTTTGAAGCTAAATTCCTGGTGCTTAAAGAAATACCAAGCTGATTTTTTTTTTTTTTTTTTTTTTTGTCTTTTTTGAGACAGGGTTCTACCATGCAGTTCAGGCTGGCCTTGAACTCACTTTGTAGCCCAAGTGGGCCTTGACCTCACAGTCATGGTCTTGCCTCAGCCTCCAGAGTGCTGGGATTACAGATGTGTGCCACCATACCTGGCCCTGAGTTATTTTCTTTCTCTCTCCCCCTCCTTCCCTCCCTCCCTCCCTCCCTTCTTTTTTTTTTTTTAAATTAATTAGGACAGGGTCTACAGGGTCTACAGGGTCTACAGGGTCGCACTACATATCGGAGTCATACTGATCCTCCCGTTTTCAGCCTCCCAAGCTCTGGAATTATAGGCGTGCACCACCACACCTAGTCTCAAATGCCACCTCAGTGTGCCCCGGAGGCAGGGTGAGCACAGCACGCCATCTTTCTTTGTTGCTTTTAATTGTTTTGTTAGTACATATGGTTTTGGTAGGTAGCTCAAGCTAGTCTTGAGCTTGGGATCTTTTGCCTCAGTCACCTGAGCTCTGGGATTAAAAGCTTGTATCACTGTGCTGTTTCATTTTTTCTTTTAAGACCTTCAGTTGATGAAGTGAGGCCTACCACATTATGAAGAATGATCGCCCTTTTTTCAGCTCTACTGATCTAAATGTTAATCATGTCTAAAATAGACCTTTAAGATAGGGGTATAGCTCAGTAGTAAAACATTTGCCTAGTATAAGTGAGGGCCTGGGTTTGATTCCCAATACTTCAAAAAAAAACCAAAAATTAAAATCTGTGGTCAGTCAACCAACCAAGCTGAGAGACAAAGCCCCCAGAGCAACATGCAGATGGGTATGTTTGAGCAAGCAGCTGGGCACCCGCCCTTCCCAGCCCAGGGCACAGTGACACTCACCAGCAGATGGTCCTGTAGCCGCGTGGACATCTTGGGGACATCGCTATCTCCAGGGCTCATTTAGCTGCACTCACACAGGGGGTCCTTCCCCAGGGGATACAAGGGGGCACTGGAGTGCTTTCTTCTCCCCTCTTTTGCTTCTCTCCTAGGCTGACCTTCACCCCAATCCACATCCCTGAGGCCTTGAGTCACTTCCAGGGGGCTTGAAAATAAGAGGACTGTCCCTGCGCTCCCACGCGGCATGGTCAGAGTCTCAAGATTCCCAGGGGCTTTGGGCAGAGGGAGCAGCAGTGGGGAAAGCAAAGAAGGGGCTGGAGGGATCCCCTTGCTAGGAGAGCGCTGCTGGCCCCTCAGGCTCCTCTGGGACCTTCAGGGTGCTGCTTACCTCTTCTCTGGCCAGCAGAAGTTCTCCCTCCTGCGCACACACCTGGAGTCACAGCACCGCAGTGTGCGGGGCGCCCAGGCAGAGCTCATATCCTTCCCTGCGTCCTCACAGCTCTCCATGCGTGGCTTGCCATACCTCTCGACCCGGACTACAGACAGCAGAGCAGGGTGCCCTCTCCCAACCCCCACTCCACACTGTGAGGTGGGCCCTTGGGGCACAGGCATAACTGTGTTTTGAAGCTGCGATTTTCTTAAAAAAAGTATAATTTTAAAACTACAATCTCCTTGTCTCCTTTTATGCTTCTTCTATTCTGTCCAATGTCTAGTACAGGATACCAGAGTACTATTGTATCTTCACCACTGAACCTGGGCTCTCTTTCTGGGCGACCCATATAACTGCAATTTTGTACCCTTTGACCTACTATCTCCTGGTCACTCCCAATCACTCACTTGTTTCTCTGCATTTATGTTTTTAAAACAATGATTCCACATGTCAGTGAGCTCATGCGGCATTTTTCTTTGCATCTGGTTCATTTCACTTATCATGAGGTCCTCCTTCATGTCCATTCATGTTGTCTCCTTTATAAAGGCTGAATAGTATTCCACTGTGTGACATCTCATTGAGGCTTTGATTTGCGTTTCCCTGATGATAGGTGACGCTGAGCACCTTTCCATGTGCCTGTCAGTCATTGTAACCTTCCTCTATCCCTTCTTTCTTTCTCCTTTCTTTCTAGTCTTTCTACCTCCACTGTAAAGTTCTCTCTGGAACGTTACTCTGTGCTCTAGGAAACATGATGCAAAGATCCAGCTGGATGGGGGTCTCAGATGCGCAAGGACCTAGCAGCCCTCGGCTACCTACCTCCAGTTGAGTGGGGGGATGAATCCTTATTGCAAGCTTAAAGAGGGAGCAGAGTGGCTGAGGCCCAGGGAGTACAGACCACCCAGACTCCTGCCTCCCTGAGAGGACACCAGGGGCCATCCTT
>PVKA01053004.1:0-11441 GCA_004027165.1 Ctenomys sociabilis
ATATATATATATATATATATATATATATATATATATATATATATATATATATATATATATATATATATATATATATATATATATATGAAAAGATACATAAATAACCTGACATAAGATTGATACTACTTTTTAGAAATCTTCAATGATCTTTTAAATGGACTCATCTAATATATTTTACACAGTCCGAATAACTACTATTTTTGAGAGTTCTTTATTCTTTCTCCAGTATCATACAGTAACTTGTCTTGCTTCCTGGATTTTCGCTTTGTTATTTTCTATATGCCATCTCTGGAGGTATTAGAATATTTTGAGGGCGGGTGAGATAGCTCAATAGAATAATAGAATAAACACATGCCTGGCAAGAGCAGGATCTTGAGTTCAACCCCTGGTACCGCAAAAAAAAAAAAAAAAAAAAAGAGTATTCAGAGATTTTACAACTAGAAAATATTTTATTTTTACTTTTCAAAGGAGTGTTTATAGCTATAAAATTCAATGAGGAAAGACCATTTTTTTCTTTCAGTCATTTGAATCAATTAATCTGATATCTTACAGACTTGCACTTTTTTTTCCTAATGTGAAATAAGATGTCATATTTTTTTCTTCCATAGCTAATTTTTTCATGTATATGATTTAATGATTTTTTTCTTTAAAATTCATTTTGGACAATTTCATTTTTTGTATGTCAATATGATTTTATTCAAATATCTTGTGCAAAAGTTCATTTTTCTTGGAAATGAGGTGCTATAATTTCAACCAAATTCAGATACTTAAGATATTTAAATATATATTGCCTACCCCTTTCTATTTTGAGAATTCTAATTACATGAATATAGGTTTCTTGATTTTGGCACACAGTGAACATTATATGAGTGATATGTAAATTCTGTCTTCTTAATTTTTATTTTGGACAATTTTATTGTTATCTTAATTTAAGTTTATAAATAATTTATTTACAATGTGAAATCTATTATTAATCTCATGTTATGTATTCATTTCAGAAATATCTAAGATTCACTCTGTCTATATCTTATATCTTCCATATTTCAATATTTGTATACAATTTTTAATGTGCTATATAATTATTGATTTTCAATAAACAATAAGAAACAACAAATGACATAGAAGAAAAAATAGAGAGAACTATAGGCCAATTTCCATCATGAACATAGATGCAAAAATCATCAATAAAATCCTAACAAACAGAATATGATCAAGAAGATCATACACCATGACCAGATAGGATTCATCACAAGGATGCAAAAATGGTTCAACATATGTAAATCTATAAATGGAATACACCATACAATAGAGCTACATCTAAAAACTACATGTTCATCTCAATTGATGCAGAAAAGGCTTCTGACAAAATTTAACACCCATTCATGCTATAAGCTCTACTGAAAATTGGAATATGTGGCTTCTACCTCAACCTCAGAAAAGCCATCTATGGCAATCCAACATCAATATAATTCTAAATGGGAGAAAAACGGAAATGTTTTTCTCTCAGATCAGGTGCAAGATAAGGACATCCTCTGTCATCACTCCTATTCCATATAGTTCTGGAATCATTAGCTAGAGCCATCAGACAAGAGAGAAAAATAAAAGGATTAAGAACAGGTAAAGAAGAAGTTGAACTGTTATTATTTACAGATGACATGGTACTCTACTTGAAAGACATGAAAAGACAACACCAAGAAGATCATAGATTTAAAAACATATTCAGTATGTAGCAGTTTACAAAATCAATACCCAAAAGTTAATTGCATTCCTCTACATAGATAACAAACAATTTGAGAAAGAAACTAGAGAAACAATATGCTTCACAATAGCAGCAAGTGTATGTGAAAGCTTCCATGCTTGCTTTCACCTGGTGGAACCCTATGGACCCAGCGCAAGCCTGAAGTGTCAGTGAGACCTTCAGTCGTGCTCTTGGACCCTTCCAGAACCAGCCAAGACCCAGCATATAGGTGAGAACATTCAGCATGCTCAAGGGATCTGTCCAGACACAGCCCAAGCACAGGCCCTGGGAGTGTGTGGGATAGATCTTGCACTCCACTTATCCTTCTGGATCCCTCCAGGCTCAGTCAAGGCTCACTTGTGAGTGAGTCTTTCTGTCCTGCTCTCTGGGCAGCTCCAGAACCAGCCCAGTCCTGACATACAGGCATGGTGCGAAATTGAAGCTTAAGTCTCTGCAGGCTAGGGGCCAGAACCACACAGGAGTCCAAGAGTAGAACATCGTGTCAGAAGGACACAACAGGTTCACTTTCAAGGGGTGCAGCAGGAAGAAGTTGAGTGCAGCAGTGACACTCAAGCTAGGTACAACTGGATTAATTCAAACTTCATAGATTTGCACCCAGTGAGCTGAGACACTTTGCTAGACCCAGATTTATAAGAAAATCCTCCCTCTTTTTTACTTGATTGGGATATGGGTCAAAAGGTAATGGGTGAACTAGTCTGCCCAGAAAACACCAAGTACATCAAGAAGATATGATAAGACAAAGTTTAGAGGAACTAACTTAAATACAAATTACCAAGTTAATATTTGTCTAGCTTTATAGAAATGATTGTTCTTGTTTAAGTACAAACCCCCTAGTTACAAGAGTTTGTCTGCTGCAAATACTATTACCCAATATTACTGTTCATTATTGTAGTTCTATAAATATAAAACTATAATTGCCTTAACCATAAGATCTCTCTTGGATAAGAATATAAGTAGGTGCTAAAGTAATAACTGCACTAAAGCTCTACAAACAAGTCAGAGGGCTATAAAAAATGACAAAGAGAAAGAGCAAAATGCAATCTCAGGCCTGAGCCCAGTCAGAACAAGTGCAGAAGACACTAGTACAGAATAAATTGGGAATCACACAACTCAAATGTCTGAATTAATAGCGTCTGAAATAAAGAAACAACTGCAGAAAGGTATAGAGGAATTCAGATCAGAAATAACCTCTGAAATAAAAAAGAAATATCTGAATTAATAGCATCTGTAGTAAAGAATCAAATACAGAAATATATAGAGGAAATAAGATCAGAAATAATCTCTGAAGTGAAAGAATTAATAACAACGTCTAAAGAAGAGACTATAAAAACATACAGGAGATTAGGAAAACAATGGATTCCTTGAATGAGCAATAAAGGAAAGAAATATGTCGCATGAAACAGTGTCAAAGAGATATAGAGGAACTTCAAATCTCAATCAGAAGCTTGCAAAACCATCAGAGTGAAAGTGAAGATAGAGTTTCTGATCTTGAATAACCATTACAGCTAGTGAAAAGATCTCTCAAAAACAACTAGGATGCAGGAAAAAATCATTCATCATGATGCGAAGATGAACAACATGAAAATAAAAGGCATCAATGACAAAGAAGGAGTCAATACAAATGATATAGGCAGAAGTAATAGAAGAAAACTTTGCAAATATAAGGAAACAATCTGAAATTCCAGAAACCAAAGCATACAAAACTCCAAATAACATTAACCCAGTTAAAAACACACTAAGACATATAATAGTAAAGATCGCAGAATCCAGCACAACATAATGAAAGCTGCTACAGAAAAGAAACATATCACATTTAAAGGAAAATCATCAAAATAACAGCGGACTTCTCTTCACAAACCATGAAGACAAGATGAACATGGAGCAGAGTATGTGAAGTCCCCTATGAAAAAAAAATTCCAGCCTAGAATACTATAGACTGCAAAACTCTGTTTCAAGTTTGATGGAGAAGTGAAATATTTTCATGACAACTAACAACTAATGAATTCCATGATGACAAACTCAACCCTACACAAATTACTAAAAGATGTTCTAGAGGTGGACCAAAGTGATCAGAACTCAGGAACAAGAACTGAAGGAACCCACTAAATATGACAAATATTTAAGTACAGGAGAAAAAGGAGTAAGCAACAGTGGGTAAATTATGTGTAAATCATAAGTCAATACATCCCAATTATAACCATTAATGTAAATGGACTCAATTCAGCACTTTAAAGAAATAGCCTGGCATGATGGATGAGGAAAAAATATCCAACAATACGCTGTACACAAGAAACACACTTAACTCATAAAGAAATTCATAGGCTGAGAGTCAAGTGATGAAAACAATACTACACAAAAGAGAACATAATAAAAAGGAAGGGGTAGCAATATTGTTTTCAGACAGTCTCAACTTCGAACCAAGAGTGATCAAACAAAATGAAGAGGGCCACTATACACTGGTCAGGGAAAAAATTCAAGAGGAATTGCTAACATCCATAAGTATTCATGCACCAAACAAGGGAGCACCCAAATATATAAGACAAATATTGATGGACATGAAAAATCTAATGTGCAAGACCACAGTCTTAACAGGAGAGCTTGACACCCCCTTATTCCAAAAAGGTAAGTCAAGTACACAAATAATAAACAAAGTAGGAGAACTGAACCAGAGCTTGGAAAAATTAGACTTAGTGGACATATAGAGAGTGTTCCACCCAACCACAGCTGAATACAAATTTTTTTCAGCTGCACGTGGGTCATTTTCTAAAATAGAATACATATTAGTCCAGAGGTCGTGGTTAAGTATATTCAAGAAAACAGAAACTATCCCATGCATATTATCTGACCACAGTGCAATGAAACTGGAAGTAAATCATTAAAGAAACCAGAAAAACTCCATAAAAACATAGAAATTAAGTAACACAACATATCAATAGAGCCAAATCTAAAGACCACAACATCATCTCAATTGATGGAGAAAAGGCATTGATTAAGTCTAACACTCATTCATGTTCAAAGTCCTATAGAAAATTGGAATAGATGGCTTCTACTTCATTCTAATAAAAGTCATCTATGACAACTTAACAACTACCAAAATTTTAAAATTTTTAAAACTGAAATCTTTTATTCTCAAATGTGGTACAAGACAAGTTTGTCCTCTATCACCACTCCTACTCAATATAGTTCTGGAATCATTAGCTAGAGTCATTAGACAAATAGAAATAAAAGAATAAAAATAAGTAAAGAAGTAGTTAAATTATTATTAGTTGCAGGTGACATGATATTTAACTTGGAAGACCTGGAAAAATCACCAAGCTACTAGGACTGTTACACAAAGTAAGTAGCATAGCAACATATAAAGTCAACATCCAAAATTCAATAGAGTTCCTCTGCTCATATAACAAACACAGAGAGGGATATTAGTGAAACAATACATTTTATAATAGCACTACTGAAATTGAAATACCTTGGAATTAATCTAACTAAAGAGGTCAAATGTCTTTTCAAGAAAATTGACAGAACTCTGAAAACAGTGACATAGAAGATTTCATTGGAAAGTTATTCTAGGCTCCTGGACAGGAAGAACCACCATTGTGAAGATGACCATGCAGATTTAATGCAATCCATATAAAACTACCACCAACATGCTTACCAGTCCTAGAGAAATCATTCCCGAAATTTACTTGGAACCAGAAAAGAACTCGAATAGCAAAAGCCATTCTGGGCAACACAGAAAAGGGAGGAGGCATTATGATTCCAGACTTAAAATTATACCATAAGATACTTTAAAAAAACCATCATGTTAGTAGCCACAAAATAGACCTGAGGATCAATGGAATAGATTAGAAGATGCAGAAGCCTCTATGAACACACTCAGCCAACTGATCTTTGAAAAAGGGACCAAACATGCTTACTGGAAGAAAAATGTCCTCATTAACAAATGGTGATGGAAAAACTGGCTCTGTACATGCTGAAAATGAAAACTATACCCAAGTATATCATGACACATTAAGCTAAAGTCAAAGTACATTAAAGATGAGAGCAGAAACACTTAATCTCCTGGAGGAGAAATTAGGAGGAACTCTTGAAGACTGAGGGGTAGGCACAGAGTTCATAAACAAAAATCAAATCTCATGGGTAATGCTTGAAAGAATTATCAACTAGGATCTCATCTTACTGAGACATCTTTGAAGGTCAAAAGAAATTATGGACAAAGTGAAAAGACAACCTGTGAATTGGGGGAAAAAATCTTGACTGATAAGCACTCACAAAGGTCTGCTCTCTGGAATTTATAAAGAACTAACAAACATCAGAGCCCCAAAATTTAAAGACCCAATCCAGAAATTGGCATCTAAGAAAAGCACACACTTCACAGAGGACAAAATTAAAGAAGCCAATAAATATAGAGAAAAGTCCTCCACATCACAGCCCTCTGTGAAGTGCAAATTGACACAACACTGAGATACCATCTCACCCCAAAACGAATGGCTATCATAAAGAAATCAATCAAAAAGTAATGTTGGTGAGGCTGTGGGGAAAAAGAAACCCTTCTCCACTGCTGGTGGGAATATAGACTGGTGCAATCATTATGCAAACCAGTGTGGAGACCTATTAAAAAGTCTGGAAATACCCTGAAAATTTTTTCCAGAGGCACTGAAAACATCATATCATAGTGGTATATGTGTACCTATGTTTATAGCAGCACCAATTGTGATAACCAAATCGTGGAAACAACCAAGATGCCTGTCACCTGAGGAATGCAAAAGAAAGATGTGGTATTTTTATATAATAGAGAATTAATCAGCTATAAAGGATGATAATCTTGAAGCCTTTATATTTAAGTTGCTGCAACTTGAAGATAAACTCATAAGTGAAATAAACCAGATCCACTTGTGTAACTATCATATAGTCCCCTTAGTATAAGAACTCAGAAGAAGAAATAAAAATAGAAAGTTATAAGACAATTGAAAGGAAAGCAATAACTTAAGTATTAGAGAATGAATTGAGGGCATAGAGAAATGCTAGGAAACATGACAGAGGCAAAGCCATATACTTATACACACAAGATGGGTAAAGCATTGATCCTGAGACATTCAGCAGGTTTTTGCAACTAGCAGTTAATTGGTAGGATTCTCATCCTGACTCACTATGCTTGCTGATCTCCATGAACTAAGGAACTGCACTGAAGATAGCAATGGGTAATAGTAGGGTCATGCTTGGAATGCCTGTCGTTCTGTTCTTAGTATATACTGCTTGTCATGATACACCAATTACTATCATACTGTCTCTCAAGTAAATGTTTGTTTAAAACAATGGTAACAAATGATAAGAAGAGACAAGGAAAAATTATTCTCGGGATTGTCCTGCTACAATGCTGTGTATGTTTAGAATTCAGTGTAAAATATGTAATTGTTTATTCTTTTTTAAAACTATTTAGATTTTTTAATTACTTTTCTTCATATTCTGTAGGGACTTACAGTTTTACATACGAATATGTGATGGAAAATACCTCTTCCATGTTATGTCAAAGACGTTTGATATTCAGGCTTATAGTGAGCATAAGCTCAACTGCCTATGTTGTAAGGTAAGAATAATAAGGTGCTTTTCTTCAGTATTAAAGACCAAAAATTAGAGAAAAAGAAGTGTTGCAAGAATAGTCAACATTTGAGCCTAGCCTTTCAAGGTCAGTGAAGACTCAAGACATAGGAGAACCTGTACTGCAACAACATGTAACTCAGTTGTGTCTCAAGTTTTCTGATCAAGGAGATTATGGGGCCATAGAGGAAAATGACTGATGGTGTGCAGTGTGCCTAAGGAGAGTCACATAGAGAGAAACATCCTCTCAGGCTTCCACACCGAAGAAATTGGAGAGGCAATGGCCTTAAGTCGTCCACATGGGTGACACTGACAAAGGATCAACAAACTGCCTTACAGGCTTTCCAGAAAAATCCTGAAATTTGACTGACCTTGTCAGATACAAAAGTTACATATCTTGTTATATAGGTCATGCTTTATCTTGATCTTAAATATCCAGCAGAAAACTGTATCAGGGAATTAGAAAAAGTAAAGCTATATTGATATGTGCAGATATAAAAGGTGGAGGTGAACAACATTTGATATTGTCATTCCTATGGAAAACCCACTAGTATTATGGACTCATGGACTAAATTGCAAAACTTTGCTGAATTCACACACCTACAATATTTATTTGTTTATTTATTTATTTATTTTAGTTATTTATTTTTATCAAAGAACAAATAGCAATGAGACCCTTTCAAGACAGATTTGATAAACTAATACAATGCAAAAAGATTTTGTAATGTATCGGTGTCATATAAGAGGCATACACATTATACTTATAGACATTATTATAGCAGATGTTTCTAATGAGTGAATGAAGAGAGTATAGCTATATACTTATCTTATTATTTTATAATTGAATTATATCACAGACTCAATAATTAATAAATTCTACCTTGTTATCTCCCTAGTGTGTGTCCATACTATTAAAAGAAAAAACATAGTATCATGTCCAACCACTATTAATGCAAATCTTCCTTCTTGTTGAATTATACACAAGCACGGCATATTTACCCTAACTGCACTGTTTATACACATGCATCATGATTCTGCCTTTGTATACTCATTTTTTTGTCTAGAATTGACAAAGATGAGCACTCCATTCTCATTAAACCAATTTAGATGCCTGAACTCGGCGACACAATCCAACACAGTCCAGCATTCCACAATAATAGTGAGTTATCTGAAGAAGTTATTGACTGTAGCCATTTACAGCTCAACTTATTATTTTGGCCCCACGTTATATACCTCATTTTTATACTTTTCTGCTGTATGGTTAAGACTGAAATAGATCACAATCTATATAGAAAAAGATGTAGCTTTTAGTTCTGATGAGGTCAGTGAAGACCCTTCAGGGTTTATGACAGCCAGTGCTTGTTCAGTTTGCTCTTTATGAGAGCCGGAGAGAAAGTTGTCTCTCCATGTGACTCTCCTCAGGCACACTCTACATCATCAATCTCTCTCCTCCGTGGCCCCAGGATATATTTGGTCAAAAAATTTGGGGCATAAGTGAATTTCATGATGTTACAGTACAGGTTTTCCTATGCACTGAGTACTTGTGAACTTGAGTGTCCAGGGCCAAAATGCTGGCTGGGCTGGCGGCTGTTCTATTACTCCAATTTTGATTTGTTAACTTAGGTTGTAAATCATCCAGAAGAAAAGCTTATTACTCCCTCATGAACATAGATGCAAAAATACTGAACAAAATCCTGGCAAATAGAATACAGCAAATCATCAAGAAGATCATACACCATTACCAGGGAGGATTCATCCCAGGGATGCAAGGATGGTTCAATATTTGAAAATCTATAAATGTAATACACTATATTAATAGAATGAAATCTAAAAAACACATGATTATCTCAATTGATACAGAGAAAGCCTTTGACAAAGTCCAAAACTCATTCATGTTCAAGGTCCTACAGAAAATTGGAATAGATGGACTCTATCTTAACTTCATAAAAGCCATCTATGACAACCCAAAAGCTCCTATAATCCTAAATGGGGAAAAACTGAAATCTTTTACTCTTAAATCAGGTACAACACAAGGATGTCCTCCATCACCCCTCCTATTGAATATAGTCTTGGAATCCTTAGCAACAGCCAGGAGAAAAGAGGTAGAAATAAAGGGAATAAGAATAGGTAAAGAAGAAGTTAAATTATCACTATTTGCAGATGACATGATATTTTACTTGGAAGACCCCAAAAATTCCACCAAGAAACTACTAGAACTGATAGGGAAATTCAGTAGCATAGCAGGATACAAAATCAATGCGCAAAAGTCAATAGCATTCCTCTACACAGATAATAAACACACGGAAAGGGAAACAATAGAAACAATATCTTTCACAATAGCACCGCGGAAAATGAAATACCTTGGAATTCACTTAACCAAGGAAGTCAAAGATCTTTTCATGGAAAATTACAACACCGTGAGAAAAGAGATTATAGAGGATTTCAGAAAATGGAAAGATATTCCATGCTCCTGGATAGGAAGAACCAACATCGTGAAGATGGCCATACTCCCAAAATTTCTGTACACATTTAATGCAATCCCTATAACACTGCCACTAACATACCTCCCAGATATAGACAAATCAATCCTAAAATTTATTTGGAACCACAAACGACCTAGAATAGCAAAGGCAATCTTAGCCAATAAAGACAAGGCAGGACGCATCACAATTCCTGATTTGAAATTATACTACAAAGCCACTGTGATAAAATCAACATGGTATTGGCAACAAAATAGGCCTCAGGATCAGAGGAATAGATTAGAATATGCAGAGGCATCGACGAAAACACTCAGCCATCTTATCTTCGACAAAGGGGCTACACAAGCTCACTGGAAGAAAGATAGCCTCTTTAACAAATGGTGCTGGAAAACATGGCTTTCTACATGCCAAAAAATAAACTTGACCCAGCTCTATCACCATGCACTAAGTCAAAATGGATTAAAGATCTAAGCATTAAAATAGAAACACTCAATCTCCTGGAAGAGAAACTAGGAGGAACTCTTGAAGACATAGGGGTAGGTAAAGAGTTCAGGAACAAACATATATTCGCACGTCAAGCTCTTCAAAGAATCAACAACTGGGATCAACTCTTCTTAAGGAGCTTCTGCATGTCAAAAGACATTGTCAACAGAGTGAAAAGACAACCCACAAACTTTGAAAAAATCCTAACTAATAAGCAATCAGACAGAGGACTACTGTCTAGAATACATAACGAACTAAGATATAACAGAGCCCTCAAATTTAAAGACCCAATTCAGAAACGGGCATCTGAGATGAATACACACTTCTCAGAGGACGAAATTAAAGAAGCGAATAAATATATGAAAAAATGCTCCACATCACTAGCCATTCATGAAATGCAAATAAAAACAACACTGAGATACCATCTCACTCCAGAAAGAATGACTATTATAAGGAAATCAACCAACAACAAATGCTGGAGAGGTTGTGGGGAAAAAGGAACACTTCTCCACTGCTGGTGGGAATGTAGACTGGTACAACCATTGTGGAGGTCAGCATGGAGACTCCTCAAAAGAGTAGTACTGTAAGTCCCATTCAAGCCGGCTATTCCCCTACTGGGAATTTTCCCAAAGGATCTGGATACATTGTATCATAGTGATATATGTGTACCTATGTTTATAGCAGCACAATGTGTGATAGCAAAATCTTGGAAACAACCAAGATGTCCATCACATGAGGAATGGTTGAAAAAGATGTGGCATTTCTATATAACAGAGTATTACTCATCTATTAAGAATGATAAGCTCGAAGCATTTATACTGAAGTGGATGCCACTTGAACATATACTCATAAGTGAAATAAACCAGACATATATGTGTAAATATCGTATAGTCTCCCTAGAATAACAAGCGAAAACCAGAAATATAAAAGGAAACATACAACAAGTAAAATCAATTGAGTCAGATAAGGCAAAGTGAATGGCATATGCTGCAGGATACTAATCAGCTTTTCTTCTGGATGGTTAACAACCTAAGATCCCAAGTCAGAGTTGGAGAAATAGAAGAGCCACAAGGCCAGCCAACATTTTGGACCTAGCCTTTCAAGGTCAGCGAAGACTCAGGACA
>PVKA01053005.1:0-11440 GCA_004027165.1 Ctenomys sociabilis
GGTAGGGGAAGGGGAGAGAGGAGAAAGGGAGAATAGGGAAGAAAAGGAAGTAGAAGAAGAAGAAAAAGAGGAAGAAGAAGAGGAAGAGGAGGGGGAGGAAGAGGAGGAACAGGAGGAAGGAGCAGGAAGAGAGTGAGAAAAGAAAGGGAGAGAGAGAGAGGTCCTCCAAATGTATATAGTGAGGGTCTTTTATCTGACTGGTTCACTATGTTACATGTTAACCTGTCCCATCCTTTCCCCCTTGCTTAGCATTGTATGGTTTGAGTTGTGTTTTGGGGTGTGTGTGTGTGTGTGAGGGGGCTGTTGTTGTTTTGTTCTTGGTATTTTGAGACAAGGAGCCCTGGTTCTGTAGTGCAGGCTGCCTCAGCCCCCTAGTGCCAGGGTCACAGACCTGCCCCACCCCACTCTGCTTGCAGGTGTTTTTACTGCCTGTTGTGTTTCTATTGTCCTGTGAGTTAAAACATTTTTATCTGGTTGTAGGACTTCGGGGTGAGTGACCGCTTAGCCATCCTGACAGTGCCCCTGGAGGCTACTAGTGAATGAAGGTAACTTCCCACCCATCTCTTCGTCTTTATCTTATCTAAAGTTGGTCTGATTTTGTTTGTCTCTGGGGCTGGAGATCAAGAGTCCTACCAGTGAGCTGCACGCCCACCCTGAGAGCTTGTTTTGAAATCCATGTGTAGAGGGGAGGCATGCTCTGCATGTAAGCTAGCATCCCTTTGTCACCCTGCTGACATTAATATTCAAAGTGCCCGGATTGAGAACCCTCAGGCAGTGAACATCTAGACTTCTAATCAGGAATCCACACACCTGACCATCCTCTTCCCCTGGAGCTTCCGATCTCCCCATCTGAATCAGCACCAGAAGTTTATTTAATTAGCAGAGGAGAATACGTGTTTGCATGGGAAATGATACAGAGGTGGGGGGGAGCTGCGTCCAGGTGTCTGCACCCCGCCAGGGCTCAGCTACCCTCATCTGGTGAGCTCAGAGATGACAGCCCTCTGAGTGGCACCTACAGCTTACAGCTCACCCAGCCCCAGGTCACCTCCACTTCCATACCAGGTGCTTTGAAACTAAATTCAAGTTTCACCTGGCAACTGTAGTTGAGTGTGCCTCAGAATAAACCCCTCCTGCAAAGTGCTATTTCCATGCCTACAATGCAGAAAACTGGGTCTCTGCTGAGCTGAAGAGATGGCTATGTGGCTCCTCTGTGTCTGCTTGCCCAGCAGAGTCAGATCTGAGATTTGCCTGTGTTCTTTTCATACATGATATTAGCAGAAAGGAAAACCAGCACCCTCAACTACCTGAATTTCTGAGAAGTATCACATCCCTCAAAAAGACCCCTTGAATCTGGAGCAGCCAAACACAGGTTAATTGGAGACATGTACTAGGTATCTAGTACAATTGGGACGAATTACCCTAAAGCCTAGTGTTGACATAAGAGGCACGAATTATCTCGAGGTTTCTGTGGATCAGGAATCCACAGGTGGCTGAGCAAGGTGGTCCTGGCTCAGGGTCTCTCACCAGGCTGCAACCCTGGTGGCAGTGAAGACCGCTGTCCTCTGAAGGCTGAAATAAGGCAGGGGGAAGAGGACAGCAGCTTCCAATAGGAACTGGTCCCAGGCTGGTGGCTGGTGCAGTAGCCTTGGAAGACTCTCCATAGGCCAGCTGATAGACCTCGGGACTCTGGGTAAAAGGACGGTACTTGAATCTTCATGACATCGAATCAGGAATTGCAGGCACCTGGCCTGGGGTGTGGCTCAATGTGGAGTGGCTGTCAAGCTTGTGCAAGGCCCTGGCTTTGATCCCCAACACCATACATACGCACGAAAGTCACACACGCTGTCACTGCCACATGCTACGCATTACCAGTGAGAACTGAAGGGGAAGATAGGCCTCCAGCTCTCACAGAGAGGACTGCCACGGAACTTTTGGTCCAGCTGGGAAACTTCCAGGGGGCGTCGGCCAGACGGCCTGCAGTTAAACAGAAGGCAGTCCGTCCCCTCCGTTCCCTGCAGTAACTAGCTGTGAGTGCTTGGGCCTCCTGTTAGGTATTTGGAACACAGCTCTGTGCCAAGCAGAGGAGATGGTGTGAGTGGGCTGGAGGAGATGGCCACAGGGACAGCAGTGCAGCCTGCTGGGTGCGTGCCCACACGGTGAGGAGTGGCCCTCCACAGTTGGCACCAGACAAGGTTGGGGTGCAGCTGTGGGGAATGCGGGTCCAGAATTTCCAGACCTGTTTTTTCAAGAGAAGGAGGGTGTGTGTGTGTGTGTGTGTGTGTGTGTGTGTGTGTGTGTACTATCCCTAAGTTTTAGGGACAGCAATTAATCCAGATTTTTACCAAATATCATTAGGGGACAAATACCAGCGGGCCTGATTTAAACCGAAGTATGATGTGCCACTCTATTCCATCTGAACTTAAAAACAAACAAGAATACAGTGTCAACAAAGGAAGGGGTATAGAAAGGAAGAATCATGATGTGTGTGTATAGACAGTACAGTTGGGATAGATAACGCTGTGCTTCTACATAATCCTATGAGAGGCAAGATCTGCACTAATGGTGGTTGAACAGGATATTATGTCGGCTTCTAGTACTACGGTCATCAACTAGGAAAATAATTATTGAATTTTTGATATAATTCATGTATAAAAAATAAGATAAGTAAGCAACTACACTCTTAATTTACTGATAAGAGATATCTGCTAAAATAATATCTGTAAATATAATATCATGTATACACCTTATACGATGCCAAAACATTATGAAAACAGTTTGCAATGTATTAATTTATCGAATCTGTCTTGTTAAGGTGTCTTGAAACTGTCTGATTGATATTTGTACTTCAATAAAATAAAAAAGAAATAAAAAAAAACAAGAATACAGTTAAGGCCCCAATTTATGAGCATTCAGGCCGCACACTTGCTGGGCTGCAGCGCGCTTACTGCGCAGGGCGATGGCGTGCGGTAGAGCAGTGCCTGGCCAGGGTCTGGGACGCCCCGAAGCAAGCAGAAGGGCAGCACCGGTGGGTGCGGTGGAGTCGGCTAGGAAGCGCCAAGGCATAGCCATGGGAACAAAAGGGAGACGGTTGGAACGAGGTGAAAGACAGTAGATGCTGCTCGTTCTTGGGCCATGAATCGTCCAGCCACGGGCAGGATGCTCAAGAAGGAAGACAAGACTGTGGAATGCGTGAGGTCTACCGCGCTGGTGGGCTTGCCCAAAGAGTGTGGCAGAGACAGAGAAGCTTCGCAGCGTGGGCAGGCAGGATCGCCATCGGGATATAAGAGCCGCTTGGTGGGGCCTAGGATCCGAGAGGACTCCACAGAACGCAATTCTAAGTCCAGGACTTGACCGTAAAACTCTGAGGATGTCAGGAGGATTCGAGCAGCTGGAGGGTGAGTGGGTCGAAATAGTTAGATAAGGCTTCAAGAAAGGGTGGAAAGGGTGAGACCCTCGGGCATAAGTATCAAAACCACAAAATGTTTGCATAAAATAATAGAGAAAAACTCACATCAAAGCTCCATTATCTTAGTGCTGCTGATGTTCCCGAGTACAGATAAATCCTTATTTTAAAATGATGTTAGCATTCTTTGTAAAGCTTAAATATAATAAATGTTAGAGGGAAAGTGTAATGGGGAGAAACCAGAACAGTACATTTAAGTAAAATGAACTTAAAGTTAGGTTAATAATGAATAACGTTTTGCCCTGGACAACATTTTACTCTGACCCCTTAGAGAAAAAAAAACATTGTAAAAATGAAGCAAATAGGTATGAGTTTCTTGCTTCATAAGATGAATTCTATAGATATCATTACAAAATTCATACCAAGAGGGTACTGGTTAGAAAATGAGTTTTAGCCAGGGATATAGCTCAATGGCATAGAGCCTCTGTGGCAAGCATGAGGTCTTGGGTTCTATTCCCAAAGAGAGAGAGAGAGAGAGACAGAGAGATAGAATGAGTTTTTTCCAGGTGTGGTGGTGTACACCTGAAGTCCCAGCACTGTGGCAGGCTGAGGCAGGAGGATTGCAAATTTGAGCTCAGACTGAGCAATTATGAAAGCCCATGTCTGAAAAAAAAAAAAAAGAGAGAGAGAGAGAGAAAGGTGCTTTAGTTCTCAGTGCAGGGGCAAAGGGGGTTGATAAAAAAGAAAAGGAACATTTGTTTCTAGCTTGAGATTCTTTTCAAATGTTAGTCTTTACCTTAGATGAGTTATTACATCTCTCCAAACCTTTTCTTTCTTAATTTGTAAAATGAAGAAAATTAGAAAACACACCTCAAAGCACTGGCAAGATAAAGAGACTGCAAGATCCATGTGCGTCTCCGTGCTCAGGAAATGTCAGCTGCCACAGTCACCAGCCACACGCCTGCCATGAGCTGCCCTGTGGGGGAGGAGGCAGCCCACCCCCACAGGTCTTCCTCATCTTTGAAATCCCCAGGACGCTTTCTGGGCCACAACTTGGGCCAACAGCTGTGTTCTTCAAAGGCTGTTTACCATCTCCAGGGGAGTTAGTGAAATCCTTGAAAAAAATTATCTTACTGGTCTTGATACAAGTTCAAATCCTGGCGTTCTGACCATGGCCACCCCTCTCAGGAAGGCTTAGTTACTTAAACTCTCATTTGTTTGCCTGGAGATAAGAATAAAATGTCACTCTCCCCACTGTGATATTAATGAGTACAAGTTAAGTGTTTTTGGAAGTGTCAAATATGGTTAATTTTTGAAGGGTAAAATAGAAATGCTAAGTCCGTTGGAATTTTATCACTCTGGAAAGACAATGTAATGGTTTTTAAAACAAGATCTTTTTTGTAGGAGAGCAGAATGGGTAGTAATGCTTAGTTTCCAGAAATGTGGGTTCATTTGAAATCAAGCTAAGAAGGCTCTTGGGAGATGGGGCAAAAATTTTATTGGGCTACTTTACGAGATCTCTTTAATAAAAATGCATGTTTCCAGCTTCCAAAGATTTCCACTATTGAAGGACTCTGGTTTGAGTATGGGCGTAATAGCACTCAGATCTTCTCTTAATGGACTCGCTCACTTTACTTGGGAAAACAAATGGCCCTGTATCACCAAAACAATGCCCACGACTTTCTGAGCTGTGTTCTATCCGTGAGGTATTTGAGAAGAATAATTTGCCTAGAGAAGGGACATGGCAGAGGAGAAACAGACCATGGCAGAGCAGGAGCAGCTACTGGTAGGAAGGCCACTTTTTCTGTCCCTTTATCATCCATCCAGGTTACAAGGCTACTGATTGGTGCCTGCCACACTCCGGGTGGAGATTCTATTACCCACGCCCAAAGCTGTGCTAAACCCATGTAGTTAGCAACACCTTTGAGCCCAGTGTCATACAACAATGCCACAGCTGCCTCCCACAAGCCCCACCTGTGAGCACATGAGGATTTGTGGGGGACGTCTAGACCCAAGCAATAATCCACAGGGTCTCACTAAGTTGCTAAATTGCCTGGATTTAGTGGTAAAACTCGCCATCCTTGTACCTCACCCTCCGGTGTATTGGGCTTAAAGGCATGCACCACCACACCCAGCTAAGAGCATTAATTTTTATTCACTCGCTTGATGGGAGGAAACTGGGGCTGTTGGGGTGGTAACTGACTTTTCCTGCGTTCATAATGGAAGCTGAGGAAGGAGCCGAATTTAGACCCCGAGTTCCTGCCCACCGCCCTGGCTCTGCTCAACCCACGCTCTCCAGGCACGCTCTTCACCATTTCCTCTTCGGTCTCTGAGGACTTCAGCCCCTCACTATGCTATTTCCTTCTGTCTGACCTTCCAAAGATAGGACTATTTCTCTAACAAGACCTGTCCATGCCAGCTGTTTCAGGATTTCCAATGAAGAACAGGCCACACCGTAAGCACACCTCTGCAAAGGAACAGATGCTGACGGAAGGACTAGCAAGTGGGTCCTATGTGGCAAGGGCGGGCTTAGCTGGGTAAAGGAAACCAAGACTAAAGAAGGCCTCCCAAAGAGACTATCAAGGAAGAGAGAAATAGTTACTTGTGTTCTGCAGCAATTGAGAGCAAAACCGGAAATCAAAGACTTCAATTGCAGGAAAGAGTTTTACAGAAGGGGAAGATTTTTCTTTGTTTCTGGTTCTGTTCAGAAAGGGAATAACTTAGGGAGTCTGCATGCAGCGCTGGTTAGGACCGGGGATGGGCTAAGATAGGGTCTGTTTGACCCTTTTTGTGTCTTAGGATTTTCTGTTGAGTGCCAGAGAGGTGGAAAGAAATGCAAGAGTCCTGGTCAAACACAGTTCCTGAGCCAGTATGCTGGATGGGGCTTGAGTGTACCTGTCTAAGAAGCTCACAAGGATGTGGTTGTACCTGAGATAAACTGTGAGCTGCATCTGGAACTTAAAATTTTCCCATAGCCCCCTGAACCAAAAAAAGAAACAGAAAAGATTAAGTTTAAAATGTTTGGCTGAGTGTGGTAGATCATGCCTGTAATTCCAGCATGCAGGAGGCTGAGGCAGAAGGATCACTGCAAGTCCGAGGCCAGCTTAGGCTACAAGGTGAGTTCAAGGTCAGCCTAAACTGCATAGTGAGATTCTACCTCAAAAAGGCAAAAATACTTCTTTTTTAATTTTAAATTTTTGTTGTTGTTGGGGGGGGGACTTGGGATTGAACTCAGACCTTTGCACTTGCCAGGCAAGCACTTATTCTACTGAGCTATTTCCCCAGCCCCCCAAAATCTTTTCAATAATAAAAATAAGCCTGAGAGATAGCTCTGTAGCTTTAGCACTTGCCTGGCAAGCTCAAGGTCCTGAGTTCAATCCCAGGTGAAAACAAAAATCTTAAGCAAGAAATTCTCTAACAATAAAATAATAAAATAAAATGTATGCTTAGCAGCACATAATTAAAGACTGTACATATATAGTGTAACCAATACAATCAATCACTGCTGTGGTGTTTTCCTCTTTTCCTTCTGAGTCTTTGGAAGCTGGTGTATACTTCCCACTTCTGTCTCATTGCCTGTATTGAGAGTGCAGCTCAAGGCAACTCCAGAAAACACAGAGGAACTCACAGGTGCGATCGGCAGGCTGAGAATAGCTGGTTTCACGCGAGAACTCCCTGGGGTGTGGGGAGGGTGCAAGAAAGCCCATAATGGATGTTCTGCCACAGAGCAGGAGACTAATCATTAAGCTGAGTGTAACGACACACACATGTAATCCCAGCATTCTGGAAGGCTGAGACAGGAGGACACAATTTTGTGCCCAACATGAGCAATTTAGCAATACCCTCTTTCAAAATGAAAATAAGGCTGGGGATGCTGCTTAGTATGAAGGCACTGAGTTCAGTCCCCAGCATTGCATAAAAGCAAAAGTAAAAATCACAAGGATTGCCTGAGCACAGGACTACATTGCAGATTCCGTCACTTCTCCTCACCTCTCAGAGAATTAAAACAAAAATTATCCATTATTAAACAACATGATGTAAGTGTCGGTACACAGAAACGAAGAATATTGGATGTCTTTTCTCTATTTAACATCACTGTTTGTTAGACAAAGTTGGTTACTTGGCCTCTGTGTCCCTCTTTGTGAACTGGGTTGATTGCTTTCATGGTATTGTTTGCCTTGTTCTCGTATCCCCTGTACTTCCTCCAACCTGAGACAGGTTGCTGGTGAATTCTGCCTTTGCAACTTTCCAGCTTTTGCAGATCTCCGCAAGGCCTTTCACCTCTCGGAACCTTTTTTCTCCCCTACCCAAATAGTGATCATGTAATACCGACCCTTCGCCTGTCCCTGGGTTGGCGTTCAGTGAGCCTTGCTCCGTGGCTGCCAGCTCGGGCCAGTGCAAGGCACCACACAGAACGCTGAGCCCCTCGCAGTGCTAGGTCACTCCCAGGAAGATCATTTGGCCTCTTGTTGATCCTCCGCTACAACAGACAGATCAGGATGCTTAACTCACAGTGCTGCATTCCACGACCTGCAGAGCAGGAGCCGAGGCTGTCCCTGGCCCGGCGCACCATCTTTCCACTTCTTGTCCCCCTTACCTCTGAGCCGTACCCCACCCCTCTGCTTTACCCGTTCCTTGAGACCAATAGTGTCTATGTCACCATAAATCACAGAGAACAGCATGCGTTTCTACAACTACGTTGAAATAAGACTCTTTTGTACCACCCGCCTCACTTGCTGCCCTGTGTCTGGATCTCAGCAGGGTTTCAGCGCCTCGACTTGCAGTGTGGAGAACACACGCCAAGCAGGAGTCATCTATCTTCAGGTGGAGCAAAGAAACTCTCCCCTTCCCAGACTAAGAAGCAAAGTGCAGATCCTCTACATTTAGCCATATGGAGCCATTTGGAAATCTGTAAATCACAGAATTGTGTAAGCTAAGCCCAAGCTACATTTTTTTTTTTTTTTTTGGTATTAAGAAAATTGAAGGGGTTCTATCTAGTCTGTTTAGTTAACAAACTTTTGCTGTGGCTTCCTGACTTCACAAGAGTGCTGCCCAGTGCTTCTCTGCTCTGCTCACAGCTCACGGGGGAGCCGGACTTGGGGTGATTTGTCCTTGCTCAGCTCAGCAGCCCTCTTCCCCCAGTGCCACTCCTGGCACCTGCTCGTTCCTCTCCACCATTCCCCACTCAGCTCCCACTCCTGGCACCTGCTCATTCCTCTCCACCATTCCCCACTCAGCTCCCTGGCTCTCCCCTTCAAGTTGCCTTTGTCTTTTGCAGGATCAACCAAATTAAAAGACTTTGTTCACCCAAAGAGATCCCCTAATGGTAAGTAAAGTTATTGAAAGTGTGTTTTCTGTTCCAATCAGAGGAGTGAAAAGGGTAAGACCTCTCCATATCGGCATTTTGAAAGCCAGGTACTGTGGGCGAGGTGGTGTGCTCGTGCAGTCCCCGCGCTTGTGAGGAGAGGCAGGAGGTTCACCAAAAGTTAGACTTCGAGGCTCTAACTAAAGTGAGACCCTGACTCACAAACAAGCCAAAACAGAAAAGCGAACTATTGACTGTATGGGCGAGCAATTATTGAGCTTCTGCTGCATGAAAAACACTTTACTGAGCCATTCCTGTAGAAGAAGCCTGAGGAGAAGAAAAGATACATACTGTCCTAAGGGTCTCAAAAACATAGATGGGCTACAACTGTACTTTCTAGAGCTCCTGTAACAGGGGCACACATGAAAGATGTTTCCCAAATCCTACTCAGGCCCAGGAGGACTGGCTTTATTTATTCCATTCACAATGTAAATACTCTCCATTGTGTTATAGGAATTGTGGGGGGCGGGCTTACCTTTCCCTTGGGAGGGTAGTAAACACAGAACCTTTATCTCAATAATCAGAGCCTGAAACACAATGTGTGCTTAAGAAATGAATATGAGGAAGGGGAGGGAGGAAGAGAGAGAGACAGCCTAAGTTGAGATCAAGTTCTCAGTTATGGGAGAGAAATTACGGTAATACTTCCGGCATTCAGAGCCATTGAGTGAGGTGAAATTAAATCCTTCCAACCTACTAGGAATTACATAGAGTAGCGGGGCCTAGAACACTGGTGAGCACCTGGAATCCCAGCACCTTGGGAGGCTGAGGCAGAAGAGCTGTAAATTTGAGGCCAGCCTGAGTAATTTAGTGAGATCCCACCTCAAAATAGCAAAGAGAAAAAGACTGAAGTGTAACTCAGTAGTGAGGCCCTCAGTCCAATCCCTAGTACCAAAAAAAAACAGAAGTTACACTGAGTAAAAGAGCTTTTGAAAAAATGATAGGAAGAGGTAAAGATATTCAGACTTAATAAATCAAGAAATACTCTGAGAAGGGAAGGAAGCTGGTACAGCAGAGCTAATCTGAGAGACACTCTGAGTGTGTAACCCTCATCAGCGCCAAGGGGGAGAGACTGTAATTTTCTCTTTCAGTGCTGAGGATCAAACCCGGGACATCACCCACGCTGGCTGAGAGCTCTGCCACCAAGCAGCGCCAGCGGCCCCAAGGCGTTTCCTTTAATAACTTTAAAATGACGAGTCATCGTATACGGGCTGCTATTCTCAGCTTTCTACTATTCCACTAACAGAGCCTAAAGTGTTTCTGGTACAATGTTGTCCTAGAATTGAAGAAAAGTACTCCCAAACAATTGGTCCCTTCACTCCTCAGATCACCAAAACTCCTGTAGCACAGAGGGATGCAGGGAACGGAATCTCATCCAGCCTCGCATAATCCAATTCGCTGGCCTTCCGTCATGCATCTTTACGGCTCTTTTGCCCACCTAGACTGCTAATGTAGATATAAAGACAGCTGCATTACTGAGGCCTCGGATGGGAGGGGTTTGCCATTGCTGGAAAGCAGAGCCTTACAGGTTAAAACCTCAGTACCGAGAAGCAAGATTGAACGGGCTATTGGCAGCCCACGTGGCTGCAAAGATGGAATCACGCGCCCTCAGAGGTTTTAGGTGTTCGTGCACGTGCATGCTCTCATCAGCACATTTGTAAGTGCTTGGTTATCACTTTGTCGCATTTTCTAGCACTACTGAGCTGCTGCTATGTGGTGGAAGACATGCGGTGTTGGAAGCTAAAGGGAGAAGAAATGCAGAGCCCTGGTTTTACAGAATTTAGGGTGTGTGTGTGTGTGTGTGTGTGTGTGTGTGTAGGATATCACACAGTCCACGGAGCACTGCATAATCCACAGATAAAGACACAGCAATGAGAAATGGTAGATCCAGGTAGCTTCTGCCTGTCTAGCACACATCCCTGTAGGTCTAGGAATAGCAACTTGATTTTTCCTTCTGGAAGCGCCCCCTCTCCCACTCAGGCTTTGTAGTTGAAAGCAGTTTGATTGTCCCATCCCTCAGCCACCAGGAGTGGACACGGACATTCAGCTGCACACTGCATTCCTGTGGCCACAGGCTGATGCGGTCCGCGATTCCAGGATGTACACAGGACCCACACTGCTCGGCGTGAACCACTTCACTGCGAAGAAAGTCCAGGGAGGCTGAGATGGGAGGATCACTAGGAGTCTAACCTGTGTGGGGAGACCCCATACCAAACACATAAATAAATAAAAGATTTAAACATTCTTTTTAAAAAATAAAACGCTTGAGAATAAATCCAGCCCAGAGTAAGAGGTAAGAGCTGGAGGAGGCCAATTCTTGATAACATTACTGAAGTCCCACAGGCAGCCATTTGTGAAATCGGTGTCCCATTGTTTTTTTTTTTTTTTTTTTTTTTTTTGTCTTTTTGAGACAGGGTCTCACTATGCAGTTCAGGCTGGCCTTAAGCTCACTTTGTAGCTCAGGCTGGTCTCGAACTTACAACAATCCTCCTGCCTCAGCCTCCCAAGTGTTGGGATTACAGGCATGCGCCACCACGCCCGGCTTTGGTGTCCCATTGTTAAAAGTTAGTTTGAAAAATACACACAGTGAAGCGGAATTTTTGTTGGAGCACAGTTTGGCCAGTTCTGAGACATGCAAAGATTCATGTAAGCACCACCATAATAAAAAATCAGAG
>PVKA01053006.1:0-11411 GCA_004027165.1 Ctenomys sociabilis
AAAAAAAAAAAAAAAAAAAAAAAAAAAAAAAAAAAAAAAAAAAGATGAGACAGCCAAGTGCATCTGACATTGTCTTTGCATCTGCCAATCTGTGCCATTGGTCTTGGGGTCCTTTTCTCCCTAATACTACCCTGTTTTTAATCACTAAGATTATAGAGACTGTGATTCCTTGCTTTGTTTCCAGAATCGTGTTTTCTACTCTAGGTCTCTTCTGGTTCCAAATGAATTTTAGGATGATTTTCTCTCATTCTGTGAGATATGCTGTTGGAATTTTGATCAGAATAGCACTAAACGTTTTGAAAGTATGACCATTTTCATTGTATTGCTTCTTCCTACCAAAGAGCAAGGGATAACTTTCCATTTTCTGATATTATCTTCAATCACCTTTTTCAAAGTACTGTAGTTTTCTTTCTTTCTTTCTCTCTCTCTTTTTTTTTTTTTTTTTTTTTTTGCAGAACTGGGGACTGAACTGAAGCCCTTGCACTTGCCAGGAAAGTGCTTATTCCACTGAGCCATCTCCCTGGCCCCTGTAATTTTCAATGTAGGATCTTTTACAACCTTTTTTAGATTCCCGGCTTTTTTTTTTTTTTTTTTTTTTTCTGCATGCTATTGTGAAAAGTGTTGTTTTCCTGATTTCTGCCTCAGTGAGTTTGTTACTTGTCTTCAGGAAAGCTATTGATTTTTGGCTGTTAGCTTTGTATCCAGCCTCACTACTGAATTTTCTCATTAAATCTAACAGTCTTTTAGTGCAGTTTTGGGGGACTGCTATGTAGAGTATCATGTCATCTATAAACCACAATAATTTAACTTCTTTCATACAAATTGTTATTCCTTTTATTTATTTCTCTTGTCTAATTGTTCTAGATAAAGTTTCCAGAACTATATTAAATAAGAGTGGAGACAGTGGACATCCTGGTCTTGCTCTGATGTTAGAGTGAAAGTTTTCAAGTTTTGTCCATTTAGCATGATGTTGACTGTTGGTTTGTCTTAGATGGCTTTCATCAGATTGAGATAAAGACCATCTTTTTCTGTTTTCTGTAGGTTTTTTAAACATCATGAATGAATTCTGGGACTTTGTCAAAAGCTTTTTCTGCATTTACCAAGATGATCATACAGTTTTTGTTCTTGGCTCTGCTCATATGGCACATTATATTATTGATTTATGTATGTTGAACCACGCCTTCTTCCCTGGGATGAATCACACTAGGCTATGTGTATAATCTTAATGTTTTGCTGAATTCTATTTGTCAGTATTGTATTGAGGATTTTTGCATCTACACTCATTAGAGAGATTGGCCTGCAGTTTCTCTCTCTCTCTCTCTCTCTCTCTCTCTCTCTTTGCTGGAACTGGGGATTGAACATAGTTCTCTTTCTTACTTGTACCTTTCTCCAGTTTTGGTATGAGAGTAATGCTTGCATCCAGGAATGAATTTGAGATCACTGCTTCTCTTTCAATTTCATCAAAATTTTTGAGAAGTTAGTGGCATTAAGTCTTCTCTAAACTTCTTGTGGAATGTAGCAGAGAATCTGTCAGGGCTAGGTTTTTCTATGTTGGGCCTAAGTTTTTATTTACATCTTCAATTTCATTGGTATTTGTTCACTTAGGATTTTTATATCTTCTTGAATTGGAAACTGATATATATGTAGGAATCTGTATACTTCTTCGGCATGTTACATCTTACTAGCATACAAATTCTCAAGCTAGGTAAAGATGGTCTTTTGGATTTCTGCAGGGTCTGTCATGACTTCACCCTTTTTATTCCTAATTGCATGGATTTGAGTTTTTTCTGTTTTGGTAAGGTTGGATAAGAGCTTATCAATTTTATTTCACCTTTCAAAGAGCCAACTTTGTGATTCATTGATTTTCGTAGTGTTTCCCTAGTCTCCCCCGTGTTAATTTCTGCTCTGATCTTTATAATTTCTCCCCTCATATAAGCTTTGGCCTGCTCTTCTTTTTCAAGTTTGAGGTTCACAGTTAAGTTGTTTGTGGTTGCTGTCTCCCTGCTATGGATATTCACACCTACAAATTTCCCTCTTAGGACTTCTCTCTCTGTGTACCGTAAGTTCTGGTATATTGTACTGGCATTTAATTATAGAAACTGTACCATTTCTCTTTTAGTTTCATCTATGACCCACTGGTTGGCCAGGTGGGTGTTAATTTCCATGTGTTCATAAATTCTATGGTTTCTTTGCCAATGATTTCCAATTTCATTGTGTTATGATCGGTTAATATGCATGGGATAGTCTCACTTCCTTTGTACTTAATTAAGCGTGTGCTATGCACTAGTACATGGTCTATTATGGAGAACACCCTATGTGCAGCTGAGAAAAGAGTTGACGCTGGAAAAATTCTGATGTTGTGGGATGTAGCGCTCTGTAGACATCTACAAGTCCATGTGTCCAAAGGCTTGGCTCCACTTCATTATTTCATTGATGATTTTTTGTCTACTTAATCTCTCTCTTTGTGAGAGTGTGGTATTGAGTTGCCCCAATACAAATGTATCAGCGTTCATTTGATTTTTCATGTTTGTTAATATTTGCTTTATGTAGTTGCATTGGAATTGGTTGCGTATATTTTTATGATTGTTATCTCTTCCTCTTGGATCGCTCCCTTTACAAGGGTGTAGTGACATTCTTTGTTGCTCATAAACAGTCTTGGCTTGATATTACTTTGTCTGTAAATAGAATAGCTACCGCTGCTTTTTTCTGGGTTCTTGTCACATGGAGTCATCTTTTCTATCCTTCGGCTTTCAGTCTATGAATTTTTTTTTGAATCAAATGTGTTGTATGTATGCAGCATATCATTGGATCTTACTTCTTGATCCATTCTTCCAGTCTGTGTGGGGTTTTTTTTTGTGTGTGTGTGTGTGAATTGAAACCATTAGCATTAATGATTATAACTGATATGTATTGATTTATCCTTTCATGTTATTTTCCTATTGTTGGCTCCCCTTGTCTTTCCCCCACATCTGTTTAACTGTTTGCTTTGCCTTACTTTATTGGCATTCATGGCACTGTAGTCCTTGTTATCTCTTTCTAGAATGTCCTTCAGAACATATTTGGAGTGCTGGTTTGGTGATCATATATTTCTTCAGATATTTTTTGTCATGGAACTATCTTATTTCTCCATCAGTTTTGAAAGATAGTTTTTTGGGGTATATCAGTCTTCCTTGAAGGTTGTTTTTCTTTGGAGCACTTCACTCCAAGCTCTGCTTGACTTTAGCATTTATGCTGAGAAGTAAGCTGTGATTCTAATGGACTTTCCTTTATATGTGTTTTGTTTATTTTCTCTAACAGTTTTTAGTATTCTGTTCTTGTGTGGAATTTCTGGACTCTAGACCACAATATGACTGGCTGGAGATTTTTTTTATCATGGCTAATTGGAGCTTTATATGCCTCACTTATATGTATGTCAAGTTCTTTTTCTCTATTAGGGAAAAGACATCTGTGAAATATTTTTAATATCATGTATACTATCTCCTGATTTTATTGACTCCAGTCAATCTTAAGTTATTCTTCTTTGCATCATCTAGCAGGTACTGGATTGATTTTTCATGGTCACTTGCTATTTTTCAGAAATCTTTCTTTCCATCCCATAAGACTGTCTTTAATACCTGAGATTCTGTCCTCACAGTGGTTCGTTCTGCTGTGGTGGATACTTTCAATGGAATTTTTTTGTTTTCTTGGTTATCTGCTTGAATCTGTGTTGTGGATTCCATTTCTTTTCTGTCTAAAGCATTAATGGCTTCCATTATTTTCTTAAGCTCCTCTATTTTTTATCAGTGTTTCTCTTGAGTCACTAAGCATGGTTTCCATTGTGGCGGTTATCCGAGAAATTATTTGTGATTTGATATTTTTCTAGAGCTTCATTCAAATGCTTTGTTTTTACCACTTCAGAGAGCTCAGGTGGTGGCTTTTGGATTATCCAACCTCATTGGCCCTGGGTTTGCCTTTGGTGAACTGGATGTCTGAGGTTGCATTTTGCTTAGGTGCTCTCTCATTTTGTTTTCTTTTTCTAGTTTAATTCCTGGACTTATGCATATAAATTGCCTATGGTGAGCTGCTTTATTGCTAGTATTTAGAGCCTTTAGGAAATGACTTCTCATCCAAGGTGTCTTCCAGGTGTAGCCTGTTTTTGGCTTTTGAGTCTGTTGCAAGATCCTAGGTCTTCAATGAATTGGGGATGAGAGCCTTATGCCTGCTTGTCTGGCCCTTTGGCACTGTGCCACAGTATTTTTCATGGCCCCTGGTCAGTCTCAGTACTGAAATGCCAGAACTAGCATCTTGTTAGAGCCATGATGGGACTTTGGGATAATGTGTTAACATCAACAACGACAACAGCGTGAAACACAGCCTGGAAGATGACAAGCTGAAGCAACCATTACCTGCAGCTTTTACTATATGAGCTAGATTTGTGGTTATATCATAAAACCTAAAACAAAACAGGAAAGTATACATAGTATGTATGTCCATTTAACCCTCAGGAGTTAGGGAGAAAATGGGGAAAAAGAAGAAATGGAAGAACTTAGAAGTAATGGAGGAGGACAAAGGGGGGTCACTCGCTGAGAAACGTGCAGAAGACAAGAGGGAAGGAGAAGGAAGAAATAAAAGGAACAACAGAACAATCACCACAAAGAGACTAGGAACCACACTCACGCTATTATAAAAATAAGATCAAGCAATGAAGGAGAAAAATACCCACACCACCACTAAAACAACAAAAAACATATGGAGAGGAGAGGAAAGAGGGGAGAGAGAGAGAGAGAGAGAGAGAGAGAGAGAGAGAGAGAGGAATAAGGCGAAGGGAAAGGGGGCCAGGGGGAAAGTCCACTTTTCGGTTTGTCTCTCCTGTCACTGGGAAACAGTGTGCAGAGACAGATTCCAGGTCTGTGTTGATTCATCCCAGCAAGCCAGTAGTGGTTTTATAAATAATTTCAGAGACTCTTCACCTGTATTTTCCCTGAAGGTCAGGCTGTAGGCTGGCTATAGGGGCCAATATCAGACCCTTGGAGCCTGCAGCATTCAGTGCATCTTCTGCAGACTTGAACTCAGCGAGGAGCTGTTAGGTGGACCCAGAAGTTGTTCTGAGCTCTGGGCTCAGCTGGCCCCTCTCCAAAATGGCTCTAGCCGATCACTCCCTCCCATGGGGCAAGTGAGCCCTTGGCACTCACTATCAGTGAGGGTAGTAGTTCTCATTCACTGCTACCTTCTATTGCTGTGTCTGTCTGTGGAAACCTCTGGGGTTACCAGCAGTCACTGTGTCTCCACAGTTTTCAACTGCTGCTCCCACACGGTGAGTCCCAGCTCCAGGAGAAGGCTCCACCAGGTAGCTGCTTCTTCATTCATTGACGTTTCTCTCCTCGCACTCCCCAAGGGGGTTCGTGTCTCACTTCAGACCCTCCTTGGGTGCAGGGGACCCACTTCCCTCCTTCCAGTCTTCCATGTGTTGCTGTATCCCAGTGTCTGCAGGGCAACTCTCAGAGAGGCCCTTTCTTTGCTGCCTACAACTCCGCCATCTTCCCCAAAATACTTTCTTTTATTTTTTCTCCCCCCCAACCCAATTCTTATTTTATTTATGTCTTTTTTAAACATGGTTTCACTATGCAGTCCAAGCAGGCCTTGAACTCAATTTGTAGCCCAGGCTGGCCTCAAACTTAGTGATCCTCCTGCCTCAAACTCCCCAGTGTCCAGTTTACAGGTATGTGCCACTATGCCTGGCTCCCTTCTCAAATTCTGAGATAGAGAAAAGAAGTTGAGTCAGTTCCAAGCCAAGGTACAGAAGCCACCTGAGCCAGGCAAGTCTGACACCTCACCAAGCCGTATCACTGAAAGCTAGAACCTGGACTCCTGACCGAGACAGCTGACCACTTGCTTTCCAGACAGTGGTTACTGTATTTCAGTCTTTTCAAAAGAGCCCTGGGGCTCCAGACTCAAGTGCACCTCTGGGCTCAGTCCACTGCTCTAAGTCGTAGGGGCAGGGAGCCTGTACCCTGCTTAGGTGACTCATTCACCAACAGTGAGCCCCAGGACAGCAGATGCAACAAAGAGGACCTCCTCCTCCACAGCAAGTGTTGATTGCAGCTGTGGCATGATGGGAAACAATGGAACTCTTCCTTGAAGCTGGGCAGTACTGAGAGGTGCCTGCCATGCCGGTTCCCTTACACTTCCTTCCAGTCTCTGAAAGCAGAAAAAACATCTTCCCTGAAGACACTTGGTAACAGCTCCAAAAGCAGAAACATGCTTAAAGGCACTGTTCTCTGTTACTCTGGAACTAGTTCACCTGGCGGATGAGCTGGTTGGTGCGCTCACCCTGGTAGCCAGGTGAGCCCATCTCCTCGAGGAAGCCCACTCCGTTCTTGGTAGCGAGCTGGGCCACAGACGGGTGGAAAGGGTTGAAGAAGCAGGCGATCTCCTGGAAGTGCGCCTCTGGGAAGGCAATTCTGTGAATGTGGTCTTCCAGGCCAGTGACGCCAAACTTGACCAGGTGCTCCTCAATCACAGTGTTGTCCGTCAGCAGGATAGTTTTATTCTTGACCTTGCCCTGTCCACATTTCAAGATGAGTTCCTAAACAGACTTCAGATTCATAAATCCCCAGGTCACATAAGGCTGCACTATCCACTGCATTTTGAGAGTTTGGGGGTTGCCTTTAATAAAGATACCACTGAACAACTTCAGGTGAAGTCTTGCAATGGTCTTCTGTACTAGTGACTTCACCCTGCTAATGCTTTGGAGGTGGACACAGGCACTTCCAAAGCGTGAGGTGTCACTTCTGGTCATTTCACACAAGCCCCATCATGCCACTGACACCAGGAATCATGAAGGGAAGGTTCCAGTTGCTTAAATCTGATCTTTTTTACCTTCTTCTCTTTCTTTGCCAAAAGTGCCTGTTTTGCCTGGGTGGCTTTGCGGGCTTGATAAGCCTTCTTCTTT
The DNA here is from genome assembly GCA_004027165.1 of Ctenomys sociabilis. Lineage (NCBI taxonomy): Eukaryota > Metazoa > Chordata > Mammalia > Rodentia > Ctenomyidae > Ctenomys > Ctenomys sociabilis. The sequence continues at coordinate 6,932 of PVKA01053006.1, forward strand.
CTCAGATTTACTGGAATGAAGGGGATCTTTTTTCTTGGCTCTTCTTTCACCATCCAGCATAAGGGCTACTGCCCAGTTTTTCTCTTTTTAAACAGCTTTTTCATTTTAAAAAGTCTTAGATTTTCCTTAGGTTAAAATAAATATTGTGTGTTAAATAAATAATCATGAGTGTAAAACAAGACTTTGGGACAAGATTCAGTGAAGTGTACTTTATGATTTTAAAAAGTGGGAAGAGAGAATATGATTAAACTTCAACAAGAGCCTTGTTCAAACTAGTAGTAGTGGTCACAATATGCTAATAGTATATCATAAAGCAGTATTGTACTGTTACCCCACTAATGTATGTATATACATAAATATACATTAGATACGCAGCACAGGTACCTCACATTCTTCTTTCTCCTTGCACCAAAAGAGAAATATCTGGGCAACCCATTTGGGCCCCCCTTCTGTCCCTCTCTGACAGAAGCTTTTCTTTCCTATAAAGTTTTACTCTCAACCTCCGTTTGTTCCTAAAATTCATTCTTCAGTTTTAGAGAACAAGAACTCATGCAGGTCAGGTTGGGAGTTTTACTTCCCTGTATCATTTGGAGGTCATCCACCAAGATCATTGGACAGAGATATGGGGATCTCACAGTCAAAGTCACTTACCCCTTTAGAGTACATCATTAAGCACTGGAAGTCATTTGATCCATATTCATTGAGGAAAAGCCATTTAATATTTTTCTGCACATGTGCACGGCCTGCGTACCCACTAGAGCCAAAATGGAATGAAAAGGACATACTTGGGAGGGACCATACACTTGTCAACTGCCTCAGCTGTCAAGAGGGCTCCCTTGCCTGCTAATAGTAGGAGGTGTATATTTGGCACCACTGGCCCACATCCTCCATCTCTGTACCTACTCAACTGTGCATGAAATTCATCCCTTTCACTGGTTTCCATTATGGTCTAATGACATCAAGCATTTGATGACCTTTTGCAAACCTGGTTGGAAAGTGTAGTGGTGGTGAAGAGTGATCCCATTGCAGGGTGCACAGCTGCCTTGTTCCCTCATCTTCTGTGTTTCCTGTTGTATCTTCTTGCTCTTTGATGTAGACTTCCTAATATTCAAGTTCTTCTTTGTTCCAGGATGTACCAACTCCCTCTGAGCCTGCACCCTGGCCCCAAACATCAGTAGGGGTGTTAGGACAGTTCCCTCCCAGGAGAATGATACTAATGCAAGTCTTTCCACTTGGGGTTTTGTGATCTTTTTTCAGGAGAGATGGATTTTGTTTGGGGCAGAGTGTACTCTGACTCTCTTATTGGCAAGAAGCACAAAGATCGGACAAAGTTGGTTTGTTGATTCACTTGGTTTTGAAGTTGCCTTTTATATTTATTCATTTATTTATTTATTTATTTATTTATTTATTTATTTATTTATTTATTTATTTGTGGAAGTGGGGATTGAACTCAGGCCCTTGCACTTGCCAAGCTTATTTTACTGAGCCATCTCCCCAGCCCTTGTCTTTTATATTTAGAGCAAACTATTGCCTTCTTTCCATTTATTCCTTATGGTAGGAGTTGTTAGACAAGCTTCAGTCCATAGGTTTACTTTTTTTAAGCTGCTATCTTGTCTGAATGGCCTAGAACCCCTAAAATGGTATGGTTCACTGTGTAAAGGGGAAAACGTAGATTGGGCTCCCTTCAATCCATAGGGCTGGAAAACCTCCACGGGAACAACAGCATCCAAATGAATGCTTGCTTCAAAGCAGAAGGGGCTCTGTACCATGTATTACTTCTAATAGAGTAGAAACTATAGGCTCTTACTGAACCCTTAGACATTGTTTCAGTCTTTCCAATACTGAGGTCAGTACACTGTGAATATAGCATATGACCCCTTTATTTTTAATCTTTTTGTTTTGTTTTGTTTTTTGTATTCTAGAGAAGGGTCTACAGGATGTTCAGGGTCTCACTGCTACATTGGACCCGTAATGGTCCACCTGTTTACAGCTTCCCAAGAGCTGGGATTACAGACGTGAGCTATCATGCCAGTCTCAGTTGGCGTCTCAGTGTGCCTTGGGGGCAGGGCCTGCATACCAGGCCCAGGGATTGAACTCCTGGCCCCTGCTCCTGCTTGTGCAGGAGTCTTCTTTGCTTTGCCTTAATTGTTCAGTGTCATTATGATGTGGTCTTTTTTTTTTTTTTTTTTTTTTTCCTTTGGGAATTCTGTAGCTTCTTAAGTGAAATTCTAGCCACTTGTTCAGAAGAACTTCAGTCTTTGCGTTCGTATTAGGCCTGGACTTCATTGCCTGGCTTGCAGTGCAGACTCTTCAGCCTCTGGCTTGGATCCTTCACCATCTGTCGTGGACTCTTCAGTCTTCCATCGCAGACCCATTAGCTGACAGATAGAGACTTGCAAGGAGCACTGCAGTGAGCTTCAGACCTTGGGACTGAATTCTTCAGTACGGGGTGTGCAGACACCCTCGGCAGGCTCCCTTATCTGACTCTGAAGCTGACTGTTGCAGAAGGTATTCAAGAAATGTTGAAAGAATGTTAAATAGTGTGAGTGAGACTGCCTGGGCCATGAGATCCTGAAGCAGCCCAAAATGCAGGCCCAGTGTGGAACCCTTGAGCAGAACTCCCTGCAAAGAGACTAGAGGCAAGACCCACCCAGCTGATTCAGGAGCAGAACATCTTGCCAGTGTGACAAAAAGGGTTCACTTGCAAGGCTGCAGCAGGAAGAAGTGGAGCACAGCAGCCAGACCCAAGCCACACCCACCTGGAGGAGTTTGAACTTCGTAGATCTGCACCTGGTGCTAAGGTAGTAACTCTAAGCTCCATACAAAAGGTCAAAATTCAGTGGTATACAAAATGACAAAAAGAGAAGGAACAAAAAGCTGTCTCAGGCCCCGAGTCCTCCCAGTACAAATGCAGAAGACACTAGCATAGAGGAAATTGGAAATCACACACCTGAAATCTTTAAAATAATAGCATTGGAAGTAAGAAACAACTGCAGAAAGGTGTAGAAGAGATCAGATCAGAAATAATTTCTGAAATAAAAAAGTAGCAATAACTATAATCAAAGAACTCTAAGTGCTTCTAAAGAATACACTGATAAAAAAGTAGAGTAGAATATAAAAATGATGGAACCCCTGAAAAAGCAATATAGGAAAGAAATAGAATGTATGAACCAGATTCAAAGTGATATTCAGGAAATTAAAACCTCAATCACAAGCTGGCAAATCCATTTGAGTGAATGTGAAAATAGACTCTCTGACCGTAAAGACACCTTTGCAGCTAGTGAAAAAGTAAGCAAAGATCTCTGAAAAACAACTAGGATTCAGGAAAAAATAATTCAACACCTGCAAGATGATGAAAAGATGAACAATGTGAGGCTAATAGGCATCAATGAGAAGGAAGGAGTCAATACAAATGATATAAAAAGAATATGGGCAGAAGTAATAGCAGAAAACTTCCCAAGTATGGGGAAACAATCTGACATTCAGGCAACCAAAGCATATAGAACTCCAAATAACATCAATCCAATTAAAACCACTCCCAGACATATAATAATCAAGATCCCAGAAATTCAGCACAGGAATAATATACTAAAAGCCACTAAAGAAAAGAAACAGATCACATTTAAAGGAAAACCCATTAGAATAATGGCAGATTTCTCCTCACAAACCATCAAGTCAAGAAGAGCATGGAGCAAAGTACTTCAAGTCTTGAAAGAAAACAAATTCCAACCCAGACTGATATACCATGCAAAACTCTCTTTCGAGTATAATGGAGAAGTAAAATACTTCCATGACAAAGAACAACTAAAGAATTTCACAATGACAAAGCCAAGCCTACACAGACTACTAACTGATGTTCTAGAGAGGGAGCAAAATGATCACAAGCCCATGAATGAGACTGGAAAGAACCCACTAAATAGGGCAAACAAACACAGGAGAATAAGAGGAAGTAGTCTTTCAGCATTCTTTTGTATACAACAGCAAAATATTTCCATCAGCACACTCTACACATGGACTTCTCTTGCACACTATGGGTCATGATTCCATATGGGTCTACAGGGTGGATTTCAAGGAAATAGCTGTAACTCAGTCCCACAGGTGACACCTGGCCACCAGTAAGTGTCATGGTCATTATCCATGTCCACAACATACTGGAACTTTGTGCGATATACTGTCCCCACACTGTCAGAAGTGATGGTCATTTGTTTGTCATTCCAGCATTTATCTTATGTTTTATTCTTAGTATTTCTTTACTACCATGAAAACTTTTTCTTAGTTTAAATGTTTTGAAACATTTAATTTTTAATTAATTAGCATTTAATTTTCTGAATAATGCTTAACCTTAATTTTTGTTCTAAGATTTATACTATATCTTTGAATTATAATTTATCTAAAAGACATCATATGATATCTTCTCCTACTATTAGAAACTTTAAAAAGTGTATTTCCATTTTCTGCTGATGTTATATTACTTCTTCCC
>PVKA01053007.1:0-11439 GCA_004027165.1 Ctenomys sociabilis
TCATAGAATTATGTAGAAGCACAGCGTTATCTATCCCAACTGTACTGTCTATACACACACATAAGACTTCAATGACCACATAGGAAATATAAAGTTCATGTGTTGGTATATAAGTTTTGATCTACCTAGGTCTTAACCATCCAGCAGAAAAGTATAAAAGTATAAAAATGAAGTATACATCGTGAGCCCATAATATTAAGCTGAGCTATAAATGGATATGGTCGACAATTTCTTTGAATAACTCTCTATGGTTGCAGAATGCTGGACTGTGTTGGATTGTGGTGTTGAGTTCAAGCACCTAAGGTAGTTGAATGTCAACGGAGTGCCCACTTTTGACAGGTGTAGACAAAGGAAGGGTTGTAGAAAGAAAAAAATCATCAGGGGAAACATTTCTAACTGCCCAAAAGGAGATGCCCATGCAGGAGTAGGGAATATCTTTCTATTTTTTGAAATCTGCTGCAATCTCTTTTATCAGAGTACTGTAATTTTCATTGAATAGATCTTTGACTTCTTTAGATAAATCAATTCCTAAGTATTTCATTTTTCTCAGTGCTATTTTAAAAGGTGTTGTTTCACTAATTTTCCTCTCAGTGTGTTTGTTAACTGTGTACAGGAACGCTATTGACTTTTGGGTATTAGCTCTTACCCTGCTATGCTACTGAATTTGTGCATTAATTCTAGTAGCTTCTTGGAGTTTTTTGGGTCTTCCAAGTAAAGTATCATATCATCTGGAATTAATGATAGTTTAACTTCTTTATCTATTCTTATTCTTTTTATTTCTCTCTCTTGCCTAATGACTCTAGCTAAGAATTCCGGAACTGTATTGAATAGGAGTGCTGATAGAGGAAATCATAAGTTAATGAAAAAAAGATTTAATGTCATTAAAATTAGAAATACTTTCCAAAGTTCTCTACAAATGTAATACAATCTCTATAAAAATGGCAAAAGTGGTGTGCACGGTCTCCTGGAGCACCCTGTACCTTTTCTAACATTCAAGATCGAGGCAAAACCTTTTGGTATTATACTTCTGCATTACATTCTAAACCATGGTTAATACTATCAAGAAAGCACAAAAATACACAAATATGCTTTTGATGGAAAAACACGACTGATACAATATTCCAATCACATTGTTTTTTAACTATAAAATCCATATACATGAATAAAATTATATTGGTTTTCTAAATAAGGAATAGAGGAATATTATTTAAAAATTTGACACATCAGTCATAAAGGACTCAAAGATATAATTACATATTTATCTTTTACAGAGTATACAAAATAGTGAAATGAAAGAACATTGGAAATGATACAGACTTTTACAAAACAAAATAATAGGATTTTGAAAATCATTACTGCATAACATATTATTGGCTTCAAATTAGTTGCTTAGATTACAAGTTAGAAACTTAAAATATTAGGTGGTGAGACAAAAAAGAAAATATTTGAGCATTTACTGCTCTTTTCAATGGACCAACAAACATCAGGACTACAATTATCCAAGCTATCATATTTATTTCCCCTTTTTTCTTTTGTTCTTTTCCTTATTTGTTTTTCCTGCTCATTGAACATAGTCTCTCCCTTTCATAGTTTCTGTCATACCTTTCAGATTATATTTACTCCTTTCCAGGTTCTTCTACTAGTGAGACAGCACGATGTTAGCACATGTGTATATGATTTATTTCACCTACTGGTAAGGTCTCTAGTAGTATACATTTACCTCATATATACAATTTTCAAATGTTTACAATCATTAAATTTTAATGATACATCCTGTAATTGGTTTGAAACATACCCACATCAAAATACTAAAATATCCCTTTGACAGTAAAACTTAAATAAGTCGTTGCACATAACAAGTTCATACAAGGAGAGTCTCAATACTAGAAATATGTTACAATCAATATGTTGCTTCACATGTATTTCCTGGTGGCATAGAAAATACTGGCTTCCTAAAATGAGGATATTCATCAAAATCTGGGGAATCACTTATACAAATTATATTTAGATCAAGTAATTAAAGCATGTGAAGTAAAGAATAAGCTTAGATCTTTTTTACTTTGTAAAACTAAAAGATTGTCATAGAGATGTCAGATTTCTTAGGGTAATAAATAACAAATATTCAAGATTATTTAGGAGTTACTCTCTGTGTATATTGTCTTTATATATTATCTAGAAAGAGATGAAACAGTGCGGATGACGATACAAGCCTGGATTTCAGGGCTCTGAGAAGCAGATAATGGAGGAGTTTCTGTTGCATAAAGGCCTTGAAAAAGTTGTGATTGAGACAGATCATTTCTCAAAATAAAAAAAATTGAAAGTGTTGGAAATATATCTCAGTGCAAATTTGACTTCAATCCCACAGGCTGACAGGAAGGAGAAAAAAAGGACGAAAGCAAAAATAATATAAACGTTGACAAACTAAAGTTTGAGTCCAGTGAGTTCCTAAGATGGGGTTGTGAAAAAAAAAATCCATTCAAACAACAACTTTAATTTTTCCTAGATGTAGAACAGTGTGCAAAATGTCCAGATCATCAATATGCCAACGTTCAGAAAAATTACTGCCTGGATAAAACTGTGACATTTCTGGCTTATGAAGACCCCTTGGGGAAGGCTCTGGCTGGCACTGCCCTGAGTCTCACTATCCTATCAGCTGCTCTGTTTGGGCTCTTTGTGAAGCACCGAGACACTCCCATCGTCAAGGCCAACAACAGGGCTCTCAGCTACACCCTGCTCATCTCACTCACCTGCTGTTTCCTCTGCTCCTTGCTCTTCATTGGCCAGCCCAACACAGCCACCTGCATCCTGCAGCAGACCACATTTGGAGTTGTGTTCACTGTGGCTGTTTCCACTGTCTTGGCAAAAACCATTACTGTGGTGCTGGCCTTTAAGGTCACTGCCCCAGGCAGGAGGATGAGGCAGTTGCTGGTGTCAGGGGCACCAAACTACATCATCCCCATTTGCACCCTGATCCAGCTCACTCTCTGTGGGGTCTGGATGGGGACAAATCCCCCCTACATTGACACAGATGCTCACTCTGAACATGGCCACATCATCATCGTGTGCAACAAGGGCTCCCTCACTGCCTTCTACTGTGTCCTGGGATACCTGGGCTCCCTGGCCCTGCTGAGCTTCACGGTGGCTTTCCTGGCCAGGAACCTGCCTGACACCTTCAACGAAGCCAAGTTCCTGACATTCAGCATGCTGGTGTTCTGCAGCGTGTGGGTCACCTTCCTGCCCGTGTACCACAGCAGCAAGGGGAAGGCCTTGGTGGCCATGGAGGTCTTCTCCATCTTGGCCTCCAGTACTGGATTGCTGGCCTGCATCTTTGCCCCCAAATGCTATAGTATTTTGTTAAGACCAGAGAAGAATTTTATTCCTGGGTTAAAAGGTAAAATCCATTCTGGAAGAAAAGAAGTGTCCTTAAATTAAAATTTTATGATTTTACTAGTATTTACTTATTGTCTTAGACAATTATTGTCTTATTGTCTTAGCAACATTTTTGAATGTTGCATTTGATATGTTTTGGGATTTTCTATGGTAAGGAAAGGACTATTATTTCTTTCTTCAATAGTTTTACTATTCATCAATATGAATATGTAAATATGTATTCATCAGTAACTATCCCATTCTTCAATTGGAATTCTATTCGAGAATTTTGTTGCACTGAATGTACAGTGAATCTTATTTATGCTCACTTTTCATTATATTATTATGCTTTTTTCTTGCTTTCCACTTGAATTTTTCAAAACTGTTGTGAATTTCAATACATAATTTCATCTGCCTGAATTCCCTTAATTCTTTAAGCATTTCTCTGAAATTAGTATTCCAGAAAGCACCCTTCATGTGTCATAAGTACTCCTGAATTTAAGATGATAAAATGCTATGTTTATATTTTAATGCAGCAGTGAATTTGTTAGCTTTTACTAGTGATTTTTTCCTATGTATAATTGTGTCAATGTTTCTGTGTAACCTTGTTTAATAATCCTTTGCTAATATTAATAGTTTTTCCCCTGAGTAAAAACTGCTACATTAATATGGCCCTCATTCAATATGGCTGAATGCCAAACATACAGCTTCTCTTCCTAATATCTTCTTCCGTCTTCCCTACTCCAGGCCCAGATACAAACTATTTTTAGTTTTCCATGCACACAAGGGAACCTCCAATCAATAGTTTTTGTGTCTCTGAGCCTGACGCTCAAACTCTACCCCTTTCCAAAGTTGATAGTCTCAGGCCCCTGTCTAGGTCAGAGCATCTTTTTGGCTCCCTGCCATCGGTCTTCTCCATGTCCTTCTCAATGGCACCTAAAGCTCTTTTCTAACCTTTTACTTTTTCTCTACTTTGTCACTGAAAAACCTAAAATTTTGATGCTGTGACTCAGATCATGAGCCATGTACCTCCTGGGACCTGGGGACTTTCCCTCCCCCAGAGTTGGGTCTCCCTAACCAATGAGCCGCTCCTGCTCTTCCTGCCTTCAACCATTGCTACCCTGCATCCAACACAGGCCAGCTTCAATTTATGGAAGAGCCATTTCTCAGATTATGGGTTTCTTGTCTCAGTTTTCTCTTATCTAAAAGGCAGCACAGAATCCATGGGACTGTATCAACTCATCCACCCTAATGACCATTGGATAAAAACGGCTGTCCTCAGATTCCTTGGGTGGAGTTTCTGCCCTCTGGCCCCAAGGCAGAACAGTTTCCTTCTTATGTCTGGGGAGCCCTCTCTGACTTCCAATGATGACTGAGCAAACCGGTGTGGGAATTACATTCTCACATGCTGTATTCTTAGTAGTAGATGACGATCTTTCCTAAAGTGTGAAGCTCCTGGCTCACTTCAAATTTAGTCACTACTGCTGTCACACACCAAGGCAGGATAGTAACTGGAAAGCTGTCTTCATCTTCCTGGTGCAGGGTTGTCTCTGCGAGCCCCTAAAACTAAAATTTAATCTTTACCTGCCAGATGGCTTGGCCACAACATAAACTCAACAGTGGCAGATGACGAAATCAGGGAAAAGTGTATAACTCCATAGAACTTCTATTATCTCATGGGAGATAGAGAGAAATCCATTGAAAGCCCTTACTGTTACCAGATATACATTTAACAATGACCACATTTCTCAAATTAAATTTTATTCTAGGATTTTATCCCATTGATTCTTATTATGTATGACCACTGTTGATTATATTACTTATTTTTCTCTGTGGGGTTTGAGGGCAAAGATATGTCATTTTAACCAGGGCACAAATGTCAGAAGTGGATCAGGATACAAAATACAAATTAATAACAAGTGTTCCTTCAGGAGAATATGAATCTACATTAGTGGATGTAGTTGGAACAATAGACTTAATTATTAAATTTTTGAGCCAGCAAGATAGCTCAACAGACTAATTACAGGGACTGGGATTGAATTCCTGGCACTACACGCCAACCTGGCCCCACACCCAGGGGCACCAAGCCGGCAGTCAGTCTGGTCATGGTGGTGCACACATGTAATCCTGGCTGAACTCAGAAGGATTATTTAGTCCCAGCTGTGTAGTCAGACCCTGTTCCAAATAGATTGGAAAAGAAAAAAATTATTAAAATTTTACAAGAGTTTTAAGCATTTTGAAACATAAAATGTCATGATAAACCCTCCAGATTTTGCTCCTCTTTCCAAACAGCCTCCTTGCTGTCCTCAGACCACAGCAGTCACTTCACAGTCTGACACTCTCTGAGCCTCCCCCTCTTCTGCTCATGTAATTTGTCCCTAAGGCAGTTGTCGTTTCCCCCAGATATATTTTTGGAGTGCATGCATGCCTTCCATATTCACAGTAGTCTACAATATAATGCTGATAAGAATATTTTCTTTCAGAATTAAGTACATGCCTTTCTCTTATGCTCTGGATCTTTGTAATAAGAATTACCTGACTAGCCAATATGACATCGTCACACAAATGATAATTTTCTAATAAAAACCAGTGATAGGTGTGCTGTGTACAGGCCATTACATTTAGAGATGTCTAGACAAAATAGGGATTTCATCGTGAGTATAACACTACCTCTACTACATATTATTATTGATGTCTATTTTTCTTGGTAAAACTATAACTCTTGTCTGTTAACATTCTACAGGGATTTACCTACTACAACACCCATGGTAGAAAAGATCTCTGGTCACACTATATAGTTTAATTTTCAGATAAAATATTAATAATTAAGAGTATTGGTCCCAACTAAGTATGCTAAGTTAGACCGATTCTCCTAAAGGAAATATTGTTCATAATTCCTATTTTGTATCTTGATCTGCTCCTGGCATTTGTGCCAAGACTGAAAAGACAGAACTCAGTCATCAAACATCATGAGGAAAATTACTTAATCTGCTTTCCATGTGTGAAATGACAGAGACAAGAGTAATCTATGCCCAACTGCCAGCTTTTGGCTGTGACACTCAGGACTCCCATCAAAGCAGGACCTTGACAAAGTAACGTTGAACCTAAACAATGCTCCACCCAATTTCTTCCTCGAACTTGCTTCAAATGTGGTGCAGAGCACTAGGAATTAGCCTATGCCAACCTACAGTCACTATGAGAATTTGGTCCTACCTATGTGCTTGAGGATCACTGGAAATGCCAATGACTGCCATTTCCCCAGAGAGCTGGTAAATCATTAAACTGCCAGAAGACACAGGAAAACTTGAGGGAGCTACACCCATCAATAGTCGACCAACTTGGTCTTCTTTCTGAAGAGAAAAAATCGGGGCTCTGGGTCCACAAAGCACAACGAGATATCTTTGCCAGAGTCGTGAGTCTCACTGGACATCTCAAGTAAGACACATTTTTTGTTCACACAGGGGGAACATACAATGATCTTCCTGAGTTTTCAGACTACTGTATTACATCTACGGTCTCCATAGTGAGTGTTAATAACCAATCTACACAAAAAATGTACAGACAGGGCCTATTCCTTACTAACTCTAGACAGTTTTTTACTCATTATTTCCTTGTGAGTCCCACCTTGCCAATTTTCCAGACTGCTTTCAGGTGCCATGCAAGGTTTAATCAATCTCGAATGTGAGCCTTCACTAATGATAAGTTCCTTATCCTGCCTGAAAAATCTGGCCCTAGCTTCTAGGTCGGTTAGAACCATCCTCCTGTCAATCCTCATTGTCCACAAAATGATGCCTCCATTCAGCATAAAACATTCTAAGAGATTCATCACCTCTTCAAAACAAATAAAGATGGGAAAAATAGGTTATAGCCTGAACACACACTGCTAAATTATCCTGGCCCTGATGCAACTTAGCTGAATCCGTAAACAGCACCTTATCTTCCCAATAACCATTTTCTCCTTTTTTCCCCACACCAGGCCTGGATACAATTTCCTTTTAGTTTCCCATACAAACAACAGATCCCCCTATAAGCTCCTTGTGGCACTGTCAAACTCTGACCCTCTCTGAAGTCCATACCATCTCAGTATCACTGTCTCAAGTCAGAGGATCATCCATCTTCCATGATAATGATCCTCTCCGTATCCTGGTCAACAGCAATGAAGTCTTTTCTATCCTTTTACTTCAGCTTCTTTGCATATCTGTAGAAAAACCTACTCAATGTGAATCATGTGTCTGTGGGTGGAATTTCTATACTATGTATATTTTATATATAAAGTAGTGGAGAAGTGATACCAGGCTATTTTGCTGCATCAGTGTTGGAGTGTACAATGAGTGCAAGATCATCAGGGAAGAAGCTGAAGCAAACTGGCCCAGTCCATTGGAGTAAAAGAGGAGGCATAAAGAGGCAGCAAAGGTAAGGTCATCCTGAGGTTGTACAACCTCACAGCCCTTAAAACTGGAAAAAGCAGAGTCAAGTGCTTCTACTACCAGCAGTTCATGTGGGCTGTGTGTCTCTGTCAGTGCCAATTAAAAGTCCCATTCCCACTGAGAAGTCCTGTAGTGAGACATAAACTCTGTTTCATCAGGATGCCTGAAATCCACCTTTGTCCACATACCATCCATTGTTGCCTGCACAATGGAAAAACTTTGACTCAAGAAATTAAATATCTGTTCTTTTCATAGACCAGGATCTTAGAAGATTGTATTTTCTATACCTGGGCTGTGTTCTTTGCAAAGAATAATGTGTACTGCTCTGGGGACAACCTATTAGTTTTTTTTTTGTTGTTGTTGTTTTGTTTTTCTTGTCTTTTTGAGACAGGGTCTCACTATGCAGTTCAGGCTGGCCTTAAGCTCACTTTGTAGCTCAGGCTGGTCTCGAACTCACAACAATCCTCCTGCCTCAGCCTCCCGAGTGCTGGGATTACAGGCATGTGCCACCATGCCCGGCTGACAACCTATTAGTTAACCATACCAAATATGCTAATAAAATTTCCTTTTAGGCAAGAAATTTTCTGCAAAAGTCATGATAAATGCAGACTATCATGTTGTCTGAGAAAAAGAAAATTAGATGAAGGCATCTAGCCAATCAGATTTTTTTAAAAAGAGAGTACAAATTACAATGAAAACAGAAAAAATTACACATGATACAGAATTTTGCCCAACAAAGTAATCTGCATTTCATAGTATTTGTTGGAAAACATAGTTTTGTCCTCCAATCATTTGTTCATATTACCAGATATATGCATGTAAAATTAGAATCAGAAAAAGAAAGGGAAAAACTGTATAAGACATTAAGAGAAAAATACAAAAAATTGATAAAAGGAGATACAACTAATTAAGTATTCTGCTCATTTCCATAGACCAGCAAATATGTACAGTACAGTTCTTCCTCACTCAGCTCCTTGCAGGGTACCAGACCTGGGACCAGAGACAGAAAAGATACAGGAAAGAATTGGAGGCAATAACTGCAATTGTCTGTCCCCCGTACAAGTAGTACAAACTACAAAATAGAACAGTATTTTTAGCTTTTAAAACAAACATTCAAATTTCACTTCCTGAAAACGAAGCAAACATATAAAGCTCTCAAAATAGAAAAATCAACCTTTGGCTTTTATTATTAACTTGATCAAGTCAAAAAACTGGAGAATTTTGCTCCTTCGTTCAGCAAAAGTGGCAGAAGGTCAATAAAAGACCCTTGAACAGCCCAGAGGTCCTAAGGGTCTGACAGGAAGATGAGTGTTGTAATCAGACACCCTAGTCACAAATAGTTAGGGTCCTCTGCGCTCCCCACTTCGTGCCCTGAAACTCAGGGCTGAATACGGCTCACACAGTGATAGAAAGCGACTCCCCTTTTCTCCAGTACATCCCCTCAATGATGAGGAAGTGTGGCACCTGCAAAGACCGTGCTCTTAGGTGACACTGAGTAGGCATGAGATTTCAACTTAGCTCGTGATCCTCGGATTTCCCACCAGACAGGACCCAGCACGGGGAGAGGAACAGAAAGTGAGCTAAGCGTTCAGTGGTAGAGTGTTGGGGACACAGAGGACAAAGTTGAAGAAGGTCTGACCCCGGGCTGTGCCTCCAGATATGCTGTGAGAAAGAGCTGCTCTTGTGGAAAAAGAGGTACTAGGTGTGGGAAGTGGGGCGGGGCCTCATGATGGTCGGGCAATTGGCCCATGGGGCAGAGGGGCAGGCACTGGAGGGACAGGTCTTCTGAGAAATGGCATGAGATGCAGGATCCTGCTGACAGATCTTGGGATTCTGGCCTTAAATTTGTGAACCTGTGTGGAGATCATTCATAACCTGTTTCATAATTGTCTCTCTGGAGCATGTAGGCCACAGATCCAGGGAAGAGTTCAATGAAAACCGCACCAGAGATCCCGCTCCTGCACACAGAGCCCCTTGAATAGGTCTGAGAAGGTGACAGGTGATTTCCTCAGCAGTGCTGAGTGCATACTTTGCTCAAAGATTTGATCTGCGCTGTGGCTTTTCCATGGTTAACCTGTGCTGCTTCTGGAATAATGGCATCCATTGTTACCCACACAGGAAAGAGACTCAAAAGACTACTTTCCTCTCTTTGCTTCAAGTGCTCTTCTCCTTATTGCAAGAAGCTTTCTTTCATTTTTTTTTAATCCTACCTTTTCCTTTTCCTAAGCGTTCCCTACTTCCCTTTCTCATTTGAACATTTCTTATACTTCAGCAGATGCAGTATATATTTTAGTTTATATTTACACTTTCAATTTTGAGCACCTGAGAAAACATAATATTTTAACATCTGTGTTCACAGTTTCACTTAAGAGTAAGGTCTCAAGAGTAGAGTACGTCCATTTACCTAGAAAGTTCAAGCTTACCGTTTAAGGGTGAGTAGTACTACATTGTATTGAGAAAACATATCTTTAATCCTCATTCATCAGATGATAGGTATTTGGGGGTCTTTTCCCAATTCTTACCAGTTACAAACTGTGCTGCCATAAACTTGGGTGTGCATACTTGGCTAGAGTAGGATGCTTTCAATACTTTTGGAAAGACATCCAAAGGGGAATACCTGGGATTAATGGAACCTCTAGTCCTAGTCTTGGAGGAATCTCCACACCCATTTGCTCAGTGGATGCACAGTCTACACTGCAACCAACAGTAAAAAAGCATTCCTATTATCCTCTAGGCCCTATAGACTTCTTCTTGACTGATATCTTGATAATACCTCTTTATTCTTGGGTGAGATTTAATTTGATCGCTTAAATGATCGGTGGGTGATGTTGAACATTCTTTTCATACGTTTGCCAGTTCTACCCCTTCATCTAAGAACTATGCATTCATTTCGGAAGCCCATTTTTGCACTACATTTTCAAATTTCCAAAATCTTATCTTATTGTGATCTAGATATTAATCCTTTATCTGAGGAAGAGATAGTTGAAACTGTGACCACTCTGGGTTTTTGCTTCTCCTGTTGATGGCATGTTTTTCTGTGCAGAAGTTTTTCAAAATAATGAGACACCTGTTCTAGGTTTTGGTGATTTTTTCTGCGTGGTTAGGTTTGAGTTCATGTACTGTGCCCTACACGTGTGTCCTTCAGGGTTCTAACCATTCTAACTGCATATTGTTGCTCTTGTCAACTAGATCTTTGATTACTTGATTTTAGTTTAGTTCATGGTGAGAGATATGGGTCTTGTCTTGGGTTTTGCCATGTGGTAAGCAGCTTCTCCTTCACTATTTATGAAAGAGCCTTTCGGTCTTTCCATGATGAGGGTGAAGCATGTAAAACATACAGTGGCTGCCTCTGTTTACAATGGTTCCTGTACCTTCCGCTCTGTTCCATTAATCCTTGCGTTTGTTTTACTTTTCTTAGTACTGTACTGTTTTTGTCTCAGTAGTTCTTTAATAAAATTGTAAGTCAGAACTTGTGGTACCAATTGCCTTGCTTTTGTTGCCCAGGATTTTGCTATTACTTATTCTTTTAGATTCTTTCACTAGAGAGACAATATCAAGTTTTCACTTGTTGACTGATTTATTTCACTTATGAATATAACATCTAGTTACATGCGTTTATGTGGAAAATTGTCAAGATTATCTC
>PVKA01053008.1:0-11438 GCA_004027165.1 Ctenomys sociabilis
AAAAAAAAAAAAAAAAAAAAAAAAAAAAAAAAAAAAAAAAAAAAAAAAAAAAAAAAAAAAAAAAAAAAAAAAAAATACTATGTACATCAGATAGTAGGGGATTCATAAGAGGTAGAGATTAATGTTTTTTGCTCTCATAAAGAGTTGAAGTTGACATAAAGTTCTGTCAGACTGAAGATTTGTGCTAGACTGTGTGGCAGAGACGAAAAGTAAGGAGAATAGGACTGAAATAGCAAAGATCAATGTTAGGGTCTGGGAGATAGCTCAGTGGAATAAGTGCTTGCCTGGCAAGTGCAAGGTCCTGAGTTGGATCCCAGTACCACATACATACATACATACAATTTTAAAAATTACAGAGATCAGTGTTGACTGGCGTATTTGAGTTTGTGGAGGTAGGATGGAAATTAGCTGTGGTGCTTGTGCAGGAGGTACTATGGGATTTGAGCAGAGCATACAGGGTGTGGATGGATTAAGGAAGAGATGCTAGAAAGGTACAATCCTTTGTGGACATTGTACATAGGTACAAGATGGCATTTGGAAATTGAGGACTACAGGGTGTGGTGATGTATGCCTGTAATCCAGCTCTCAGGAGACTGAGGTAGGAAAATCCCTGTGAGTTCAGGCCAGCCTGAACTATATAGTGAGTCTCTGGCTCAAAAACAAAAAAAGAAATTGAGGATTGAGTAATGATGGACTGTGATAGGAAACTTTCTCTCTGTGTGTGTGTGTTCGTGTTCATATCTATATTTACATATAGTTATATGTCTCATATGTAAGATTCTTCGATAGTCCTAGTTTCTGATACATAACAAAACTAGCTTGTTGATGTTTGTACATGTATACTTATATTGCAGTTAATTTCCCTAATCTCTCTTTTTGGATTTTTGCGGTGGGATCTTGAAGTCACCTTGTAGCCTAGGCTGGGGTTGAATTTGAAATCCTCCCTGTTTGGCCTTGTGAACACTGGGATTAACAGATGTGCGCCACTGCACTCAGCCCTGCCAGTATTTTAGTGCCATCTACAGACTGAAGCAGTTAGGGTGCTGTTCTTTCTTGCTACTATGTGGTGATGAGAGCTCATGCAAAAGATTCGTGTCGTGGGTGGTATAATACTTGGTCTTTGCCTTTTTTAATTTTTTTTAAATTTTTTTTCAAAACTGGAGATTGAACTCAGCCCCTTGTGCTTGCCAGGGAAGGTGCTTATTCTACTGAGCCATCTCCTTGGTCTTGGTCTTTGCTTTTAATGTGCTCCAAGTGCCGGAGAGCTCGGTGTCTGCCTGGCAAGCACAAGGTCCTGAGTTCCGTCTCTTGTAGAAAAACAGTTTGTCAGAATTAACTTGTTCCAGTACAAAGCAACAGATTGAAGAGCAATCCTAATCTGTGCCTTTTAGGATCTGCCCTTCTCTTACAGCTTTTTGCCCTTCCCTGCAGGGCGAGGCTTGAAGTCTCATGCCTACATTCACAGTGTCCAGTTTAGCCACCATGTCTTCCTCAACCTCCACACCCTCAAGTTTTACTGCCTTCCAGACAACTATGAGATCATCGATTCCTCACTGGAGGATATCACGGTGCGTGTGCCAGAGGCCTGGTTGGGGCAGACTCTTTGGTGAGCCATCCAGGGCTCCCTGGGAACCAGTTCCCTTGGAATCAGGGGACACTAGAAAGAGGGAGAAACTGGATACATTAAGGTGTCAGAGCATGTTGATGGTGACCTCCCTCTGGTCTGTGATGTAGTGACTGTCACTAGTCTGGGAAGATCCTGTCCCTTTAATCTCATGGAGGCGGAAGTCCCCAGTCCTGCCCAGAAAGGAGGAGCTACTGTGCCCCTGAACTAGGTACTTGTGCCCCTCTGGGTGAAGTTCCAGTTGAGACTTGAGCTCTTATATGCTTTTTTTTGAGGCAGGCTCTTGCCATGCAGTTCAGGCTAACTTTGAATTTACAGTGTGGTGAGGCTGGGATTATGGGGGGGGGGGGTGCCACAACCGGGCCCTTTTATATGCATTGCAGTCCTCCTGCTGCAGCCTCCTGACTACTAGGATTAAAGGTATACACCATGTACACCACCATCCCTAGCTGGTTGAATGTTTTCTTGTATGGTAGGATGTTCATGACCAAAACAGTTTTGTTTATGGTTTTGACAGATGTTTGACGGAATTGTTTACAGCCCTAAAGCAACTTAGATTTTTTTTCTTTTCCTCTTCAGTATGTGTTGAAGCCTACTTTCACAAAGCAGCAGATTGCAAACTTGGACAAGCAGGCCAAACTGTCCCGAGCTTATGATGGTACCACTTACCTACCGGGTATTGTGGGACTGAATAACATAAAGGCCAACGACTATGCCAATGCTGCCCTTCAGGTAGGCTTAGGAATTGGCAGGGTTAGTGCCTACCCTTGCTGCCCCTCCCCTTTGCCTCTCTCCATCCCCAGAAACTGTGGTCTCTCTATAAGTCTTGCTGTTTCCTGTCATCTTTTATTTTGCTCCTTATTAATTACTGTGAGACAGGGTTTTTCTATATAGTTTAGGCTGACCTTGAACTCATTGTGTAGCTGTGAGCTCACTATGTAGCCCATGTGAGCCTTAAACTCATTGAACTTTATGCCTCAGCCTCCCAAGTATTGAGATTGCAGGTGTGTGCCGCCTTGCCAGGCTTTAATTCTCTCTTCCCTCCCTTTCTGCCTTTTTTTTCTTTTCCTTTCTCCTTTCCTTTCCTTTCTTTTCCTTTCCCTTTTCTTTCCTTTGTTTGGTATTGATCCTGAGATCTTTTCATTACTCAAGTATATTCTTGGCCCTTTTATTATTTTATTACTTATTGTTTTAAATTTTGAGACAAGGCCTCACTGAGTTGCTCAGACTAGGCTAGACCTTGTGGTCCTCCTTCCATAGCTTCTCAGAGTGCTGACAATGTAGCTGTGCACCATCACACTTGGCTTGGCCATTTTCCATCCTAACTGCATTCATGTGGAATTATATGGTTTTATTTTGGGAAAACATTAGATTTTGTCTTAAATTTTGTATAGTTTGGTGCAGGGTCTCAATATGCAGGTTGGTCTCATAGTGATCCTCCTGTTTCAGACTCCCTAGCACTGGTATTACAGGCATGTGCCATCATGCATGGTTTGGGTGGCCAGCTCAGCGCCCTTGGGGCGGGGCCAGCATGGCATGTAGTACCAGGGATCGAACCTGGGCCCTTGTGCTTGCCTAGGCAGGTACTGAGACCGCCAAGCTATCTCGGCCCAGTATCAAATTTTATTTAGATGAATTTCATTTTATTTTAGTGTGGGGTTGAGAGATGGGGACCTATGTCTCAGAATGGTTCTCTTTAATCTGACCAAAACAGATGATGAAGAAAGAGCATTGCAGTTGAGTTTCCAGCCTTAGTACCTCATGAAGCTTAACATCATCACAGACATAATTAGACAGAAAATAACTTGGTTAGAGCATATGGATTTTAATACTTTTTTTTGTGGGAGGGAACTAGAGATTGAACTCAGACCCTTGCACTTGCCAGGGAAGTTCTTATTCTACTGAGCCATTTCTCTGCCCCCTCCCCTTTTTTTAAAGTCCTTTGTGGTACCCACATCTGCCTAGTGCCTGCAGAGTTGTGCTTCACGTGGGCATCACTGTGGAGGGTATTTCTGTAATGTGGACTCTAGGTAGTTTTCCCTGACAGTCTGCTACTCTAACCTCCTTAAAGTCAGCTCAGGCCTGTCCCAGGGTTCTGTTAGAAGAAAGTTAGTGTCAAGAGCTTGGCTCTAAGGGCTTTGGATTTACCAGAGTTTGGTTCCAGGCTTTGTCTAATGTACCTCCTCTCCGGAACTACTTCCTGGAAGAAGATAATTATAAGAACATCAAACGCCCCCCAGGGGACATCATGTTCCTGCTGGTGCAGCGTTTTGGAGAGCTCATGAGAAAGCTATGGAACCCTCGGAATTTCAAGGCACACGTGTCTCCCCATGAGATGCTTCAGGCTGTTGTCCTTTGCAGCAAGAAGACTTTTCAGATCACCAAACAAGGTAAGGAATACATCATCCTAGTTTCCCTGAGTTGAGGACAACAGAGCTAGTTGACAGATAAAACTTTTCCACCAGTGACTTTTGAAAGTATTCTGAAGCGTGAGCGTCAAGTGAGCTCTTCGCTCTTCTCTAATTAGTCAGCCCTGCTCAGGCTCCCAGGAAATTCTAGTGAATTGAAAGTCTGTTCATTTTGTAAAATAAACAGTGTGGGCTGTGACCAGGAGCCTGGGAAAGGGACCAGCCTTTCTTTGAAGCCCCTGCTGCCTGTGCTATTTTTGCCAAGTTCTGTTCCAGAGTACTCTGGTGAACCATTTTGATTGCTGCTGTCCTTTCTCTGGCCCAAGTTGGCATTACGTTGTGAGTAAAGTAGACCCTGACTAAGAGTTCCCAGATCTCCTATGGTATCTGCTAGGATCCACATGCATTCAATGGTGCTAGGTTTTGGAGCTGCTGGGATAAGATTTTTCTCTTCCAGGAGCTCATAGGCTAGTGGGGAAGGTAAGACTATAAAAGGAGTCACCAGATCTTAATTGCTACCATAAGAGACTTGTGGAAGGAGGCATGGAGCAGGGAGTCCCAGTGGGATGCATAGGAGGTTTAGCAAGACCAGAGTGGAGGAGCACAGCGCTGAGTTTTAGGAGGAGGCAGCTCAGGGATGGACATTTCCAGTGGAGAGGATGGCCAAGCAGAAGCATCGAGGTGCCTGGCTCAGACAACTGTGAGAGGGTGGGCCTGGGATTCCCGGGTCACTGGCAAAGCAGGTACTAGAGTGTCTTCTGTGGTATCATGGAGCTGGGACTGTGTCCTGATAGTAGAGGGCAGTGAAAGCTTTCAAGCAAAAGTGTGACCTTCAATTGGTGTTTGCAAAGCATTTTCCAGTTGAGGAGTGACTTAAAGGGGAAAGCCAGTAGTGACTTTTAAGGGTCTTGGGGACCTGAGGACAGGAGAATGAGGGCATGGTCAGGGAGGTGGATAAGGAGGGGTCCCAGGGACCCTTGGTGTTTAGGGAGTGTGATGCCCACTGGGTGGACAATAGGCCTTGACCTAAGCCCTCTAATTTACCCTCAGATGAACTATTTGAATATGATGTTTAGCAGTTTGCAACCTTGTAACATTATACTGTGAGTAAACCCATCCTACTTTAAAAAAAAAAAAAAGAACAATAAGTCATTACACTCTTTATAGTTATCCTTAAAAGTGATTATGCAGGGGCCAGGGAGATAGCTCAGTGAAATAACTGCTTACCTAGCAAGTGCAAGATTCTGAGTTCAATCCCTGGTACCACCAAAAAAAAAAAAAAAAGTAGTTACTCAGAGTATAAAACAAAAACCAAAAAGATTTTTACAGAAAAGGAGCAAACTTATAGTAACATAAAACTGTCTTTTCAGCAAACTGCGATAAACTGGGCAGGGGACAGCCAGGTTGTGTGCTGGGTAGGACCATCGGATTCCAACTGCTAGAGTGTTTTCTGTTTATAAGGTCATTTTTGTTTCTGGACCAGCTCCTGTTTAAGGGCCTAGATTCTTATGTTAAGGCTATATCAAGGTATAAGAGTCTTGTGGAGACTGAGTGTCTGTGAAGCATGGGAGGATATTTCCACAGCAGTGTTCGAAAGCTCCCCAGGTAGCACCCGTGCTGAAGGCAACGTTAGGGCCTCTCAGCTTTTGACAGATTTGGAAAGTTAGAGCAGTATTGGTTGCAGATGTAGAAATCTTTAACATAACAATAAACTTGTACAGTTTCTTCTACCATTACTGTCTGTGTTGTCTCATAAATGTAGTTTCCTCAGTCTCTTGAGACCTAAGCCATTGTCTGGTATGTAGTGTTTAGCATTGATCATTTGTTGTCACATGAAACACCCTGTGGGGAGAGAGGTGAGGAATGTTGTCCTGTGGAGTTGTAAGAGGCCTCTTTGGATCTGTTTTTGCCGTGCTGGGTATAGAATCCAGGGCTTCATGCCTGTTAGACTAGTACTCTGTCATTGAGCTATGCCCCACCCCATCAGAAGCTTTTGTGGGATTAGGGAAATAAAGTTAAGAAAGACTTAAAAAAAATTTTTTTTGGCAGAACCAGGGCTTGAACTCAGGCCTGGGCAAGCGCTTATTGTACTGAGCCATCTCTCCGGCTCCACCATTTTTTTTTTTTTATTCGTTTTTTTTTTTTTTTTTTATTCGTTTTTTTAAAAAAATATTTTATTTATTTATTTATTTGGTACAGGGTCTTGCTACTCAGCTTGGATGCAGCTTGGACTTGTAGTGATTCTTCTGTTTCAGCCTCCCCAGCACTGGGTTTATAGGCATGTGCCACCACGCCCAGTTTTGGTGGCTGAGATAGCATGTGGTCCTGGGTATCAAACCCCGGTTCTTGTTTTGCCAAGCAGATGATTAGACCACCACAACCATTTCCCCAACCTTTTGGTGCAAGGTCTTGCTACTCAGTTTGGACTCCAAGTGATCCTCCTGTCTCAACCTCCCTAGTGCTGGGATTACAGGCATGTGCCACCATGTCTGGTTTCAAGTGGCACCACTTGCCTGGAAACTTGGGGCCAGCGCAGCATGTGGTATTGGGGATTGAATTCAGGACCTTGCATTTGCTGCATAAGCACTTATACTGCTGAGCTATCTCCCCAGTCCAAGAATTTTTTTTTAAGAAAGACATTTTTTTGTTGTGTTTTTTTTTGAGATAGTTTAGGCTGACCTCGGACTCCTGAGTGCTGGTGTTATGGGCATGTACCATCATGGCTGGCCAAGGAAGATATGCTATGGCTTTTGATATTTTTAATGAGGTGAGCATAGAGGAGGTAAATAGAAGCAAATCTTTTTTTTTTTGTGGGACTGGGGCTTGAACTCAGGCCCTTGCCCTTGCCAGGGAAATGCTTATGCCACTGAGCCATTTCTCTAGCCCCTACAGAAACAAATCTTAAGTGGAAAGGAAGTCCTCGTTATCCCAGATTGTCCTTATTGGAGGCTAGGGTACGCACTGCGTGAATCAGGAATAGTGCCCACATGTTGGATCCCAGAAACCGTTGCTCTGGAGGTCTTCTTGGTACTAGCTCTAGAATCGCTTTCCTCGCCGGCAGGAATCTTTGTAGCTAGTGGAGGGAGGGAGGAAGTCAGAGCTTCCCCTAGAAGCGGGTATTACAGGTCATTGTTCATGTTTATAACTGGGTGATGAGACAGGAGTGTAGGATAGGGCTGACCAGATAGCTCAGTGGACTAAAGTGCCTGCTTAGGTATAGCTCAGCAGCTGAGGTTCGATTCCCTGAGTGCAGTGCCTGCCCCACCCCTGGGGTGCGCTGAGATGGTGATTGAGACTGGATGTGGTGGCACGCATCTGTAATCCCAGCACTTGGGAGGCCGAAAACAGGAGAATCACTGAGTCTGATCTATGTAGTGAGACCCTGTAGACTCTGTACTAAGTATATTTTTAAAAAAAAGTGTAGGGTAGAGCTAGAGGTGGTAGTTGAGGCTCCTGCTGTGGGTCTGGCTGGGTGCAGGCATCTAGGGAGAGAATAGGGACAGAGAGGAAGAGCTTGACCTTGAGGAGCATCACCAGGCCTTGGTTGTGGCATCAGTGATGAGATAGAGGCCTACAGGGGTGTGGCCAGAAGGGAGTAGGGCCAGGGTGGGAGCAGTAGCCTGCAGTTTAGGGTCCTTTTAGGCCTTCTAGCTTCAAAATGTTCTTTTCTTCTTTTCTCAGGGGATGGCGTTGACTTCCTTTCTTGGTTTCTGAATGCCCTGCACTCCGCTCTGGGGGGCACAAAGAAGAAAAAGAAAAGTAAGTCCTTTTTTTCCTTTAGTCTTTTTGAGATGAAGTTTCATTGTGTAGTTAAGGCTGCTTGAACTCACTTTGTAGCCCATGCTAGCCTTGCGCTCATAGCGAGCTTTGCCTCAGCCTCCCAAGTGCTGGGTTACAGGTGGGTGCCACCATGTCCCCAGCAGTGTTGCTTTTGAGAGCTCTTCTTTCTTTGTTCCCTTCCAAAAATCTTTTTTTTTTTTTTTTTAAGTATTTGTTTGGTGCAGGGTCTCACTATGCAGCTTAGGCTTATAGTGATCCTCTTGTCTCAGCCTCCCACACTGAGGTTTCAGGTGTACTCCTCCATGCCCGGTTTTGGTGGCTGGCTTTTGGTGTGGAGCTGGCATGATGTGGTACCAGGAATCAAACTTGGGTCCTTGTGCTTGCCAGGCAAGCACTTAGATCTCCAAGCTATCTCTCTGGCTCCCTAAAATCTTTGCAACTTCCTACCCTCTTGTTTGTAGCTGCTTATCTCTTTTTCAGTGGGGGTGGCCAAGGGCTAGTATCTGTTGTACACATGAGCTAAAATTTTCTTCTAAAATAAGCCTCTCACCGTAATTTTAGATTTTTTGTTTTATTGATTTTTTTGGTGCTTTTGGTGGCATTGGGGATTGAACCCAGAGAGTACTGAGCCACATCTGCAGCTCTTTTTATTTATTTTGAGACAGGGTCTTGCTAAATTACCCAGGCTGGTCTTAGATTGATGGTCCTTCTTCTTCAGTTTCCTCAGTAGTAGGGATTGCAGTTCATGTACTACCAGGCCTGGCTTTTTACATTTTCTTGTTAGAATATGGTTATATTTCTAGTGTTTCTTTTTTTTTTTTTTTAAGTACAGGGTCTGTTGGGTCTCACTATGCAGATTAGATTAGTAGTGATCCATCTGTGTTCAGCCTCCCAAGAGCTGGGATGACAGGTGCATATCACCATGCCCAGTGTCAGTCACAGCTCAGCGTGCCCCCAGAATGGGGCTGGCCCCCCAGAGATTGAACCCCAGCTGCTTTGTCTGCCTAAGCAGATGCTTTAATCCCCTGAGCTATTTGGCCTGAGCTATTTGGCCAGCCCTGTTCTGTTCTTTTGAGACAGGATCTTATTATACATTTCATGTTGGCCTTGAACTCACTATGTAGCCCAGGCTGGCCCGGAATTGCAGTGTTGCTCCTGCCTCATCCTCCTGAATGCTGGGATTACAGACATTTGCTAGTCTGCCTGGACCCAGTGCTATTTTTTATTTTTTTAATTAATTAATTTTTTAAATGTATTTGGTTGTTGCAGGGTCTCAGTGCACCTCGGACTTATAGTGATCCTCCTGCTTTCAGCTTCCCCAGTGCTAGGATTATAGGTGTGTGCCACTATGCCCTGCACTCTAGCCAGCTTAGCCTGCCCTAAGGGCGGGGCTGGAATGGCATGGGGTGCTGGGGATCAACCCTCAGTCCCTGTGCTTTCTTAAGGGGGTGTTTAATCTGCTGAGCTATCTCGCTGGCCCCCCAGTGGTAATTATTTTTTCCCCCAGTGGTATTTTTAATAAGCAGAAATCCCTGGAAGATAATTATCTTTGAGTCAAGTACATATGGGTAAGTATATTGTCACTTATGGAAGCCAGAAAAGTTGGTCTGTATTATAAAAGGAGTAGAATAGTGGTTACCAGAGGTCAGAACGACATGGAGGGAAAAGGGAAGTGGAAGAAATAGTGGGTGCAGAGCGGGTTCTAAAGTTTTGTAGCACAGGGCGATGATGGTCGACAGCAGTTTATAGATAGCTGATAGAGATGATTTTGAATGCTCCCAACACAAAGAAATAATAGATTTGCCAGCTTTCTGATCTGCTTGTTATACCTCATATACAGGTATGGAAACATCACACTGCATACTGCATAGATACATGGGGTTATGAGAGTGAGAAGGTAGGGGCTGTGGATGTGGTTCAGTGGAGAGCACTTGTCTAGCATGTGTGAGGCCTTGGGCTCAATCCCCAGCACTACAAAAAATTTGAAAAGTGAAAGCTGGTGAATAGACATCTTGACCCATTTTCAGACTGATGACTGGGCTGCATGTTGTACACCCAAGCCTCCCTCCTGTGCAGCATAAGGAGGACACACTGGGTGGCTTGCCTGGCCTGCAGGTTGCAGGTTATCACAAAATCAGAGCTGGTTGTGCAGTCTTGAGTCTGAGGCCTTCCAGGGTTCCAGCCTTGGAGCCTCTCTGTCCCTTAGCATTCACACTGGCTTAGGGGTATTAGATTTTTTTTTCCTGAGTGCCATTTAGCGACTTTTACAGACTACAGAGCCAGCCAAGTCATCTTGGAGCCCTAATGCAGTTTTCACATCTTCTCTGTTCTGGTGGCCAATGTTTTAGTGTGGCCTGCAGCTGTTTCCACTAAAAGGCCTTGCCCCACTGCCTCGTGTCTTCAGCCTGTGCTCTGCCTGTGTTCTCTTCACTTGCGCCCCAGTGGATTCTAGAGCCTGGCCATGCTTTGTGTCATTGCTTTGCTTCTGTTTTGGTCCATGTTTTTGTTTTTTGTTGTTGTTGGAACCGGGGATTGAACTCAGGCTTTTGTGCTTGCCAGGGAAGCACTTATTCTACTGAGCCATCTCTCCAGCTCCTGTTTTTCTTTTTCGTGTGTGTGCAACACAAACTGAGCATTGCTTGTCTTTCCAGGTGGTGGATGGTCATGGGAGGTTCCTTGGTTGGACTGTTCTGCTTATGATCGATGTATATCATCCATATATCAGACTATAGATCATTTATTCATTTCAAGCACACTTTTTCTTATGGAGCAGGCTCTGCATTGGGAGGGTCAAAGGTTGTCTTGTACAGGAGACATAATTATTTAACAAACAACTATAAAAAACCATTGTGGTAGGTTTAGGGAGAGCTGTGGTTTAGGGAGAAGATGGTGGCTCATGTAAGAAATGTTGAAATTGCCAAAAATGCTTTCCAGACTCACAGACCTTGTACTTTGCTTTCTGTTTGTGTAGCAATTGTGACAGATGTTTTCCAGGGGTCTATGAGGATCTTCACTAAAAAGCTTCCCCATCCTGATTTGGTAAGTGGGTTGAACCAAGTCTTAGACCAGTTAATGTTGCCTGTGGGGTTTGGAGGTGACAAAGAGATGCTCAGAGAGCTGAGAGCATCTCTTAGAGCTGGGTGGCAGCACTCTGGATCCCCACTGTGACAGAGTGCTGCAAGCCGGGAAGGTAGTGATTGGTGTGATCTGTGGGCTGGGTTTGTTTGTCCACTGAGAGGTGCTGGTGTGTTTTTCCAGAAGTCTCAGCCAGATTTTCTGCATAGACTGAGAGCCTTTTACATAGCCTCGCATACGAATAAAATTCCTCAGAAGAGGGAAAGCCGTCCGTTTGTGACTTCATTTGCTCAGATGCTGCTGCTGCATGTGTGCCTTCCTTCCTCCCTGAGGGGAAAACCGCTCACGCTCCTTCCTTCCCTTCTTGCTCATCCTCAGCCAGCAGAGGAGAAAGAGCAGCTGCTCCATAATGATGAGTACCAGGAGACAATGGTGGAGTCCACGTTTATGTACCTGACCCTGGACCTCCCAACTGCACCGCTCTACAAGGATGAGAAGGAGCAGCTCATCATCCCCCAGGTGCCACTCTTCAACATCCTGGCCAAGTTCAA
>PVKA01053009.1:0-11437 GCA_004027165.1 Ctenomys sociabilis
TGCTTCTACATAATTCTATGAGAGGCAAGATCTGCACTATTGGTGGTGGGACAGGTTATTATGTCGGCTTTTAGTGCTACGGTCATCCACTAGGTAAATAATTATTGAATCTTTGATATAATTCAGCTACATAAATACCTGTAAATATAATATCATGTATGCACCTTGTATAATACCAAAACAATATGAAAACAGTTTGCAATGTATCATTTCATCGACTCTGTATGGTTATGGTGTTTCGAAACTGTCTGATTGACATTTGTATTTCAATAAAATAAAAATAAATGGAAAAAAAAAAACAAAACAAAACAAAAAAAAAACAAAAAAAAAGAAAGTAAAGAAGAACTAAGAACAAAGCATAAGATAAATACTGAAATGACAAATAAATCACCATCACTTCTGACAATTTGCGGATAGGATATCGCACAAAGTTCTAGTGTGTTGTAGGCATGGATAATGACCATGACACTTACTGGTGGCCAGGTGTCACTTGTGGGACTGAGCTACAGCTACTTCCTTGAAATCCACCCTGTAGTCCCATGTGGAATCACGACCCATAGGGTGCAAGAGAAGTCTATTTGTAGAGTGTGCTGATGGAATCATTTTGCTGCTGTATGCAAAAGAATAACTGAAAGACTACTATTGTATACCTCTTAATCTCCTGTGTTTATTTGTTTGCCCTATTTGGTGGTTTTTTTCCCATTCTTGTTCATGGGGTTGTGATCATTTTGCTCCCTCTCTAGAATGTCATTTAGTAAGCTGTGTAGGCTTGGCTTTGTCATCATGAAATTCTTTTTTTTTTTAAATTTATTTTTTGTATTTTAACTTGAAGAGTGAAAATTAGAAGCAAAAACAAATAGAACAAATGACATAAACAGGGTAACATACAACAATACATATGTTACACATTTTCACAACATATATTGCTAATTTTATATGTATATACATATATATGTATATATATATTTTAAATAAAACAATTCAACACAGATCAGCAGTCCACAGTAGAAGTGGGTTATCCACAGAATTTGTTGACTTGAGCCATTCACAGCTCAGTATATTAATATAACTCTACTTTATATACCTCCATTTTCATACTTTCCTGCTGGATGGTTAAGACTGAGTTAAAGCAAGACCTATATAACAGAAAAAAGTAACTTTTGTGTCAGAAAAGGTTAGTCAGGTACCCTCAGAGTTTATTCTGTAACTCTGTACCACACTTTGTAGATCCCTTGTCAGTGTCAGCCTTGTGGATGAGTCACGGCCATTGCTTGACGAATTTGCTCTCTGTGGAAGCCTGAGTGAATGTTTTCTCTCCATGTGACTCTCCTTAGGCACATTATACATCATTATCTCATTCCTCTATGGCCCCGTAATCTCCTTGATCAGAAAATTTGGGACACTACTGAGTTACATGATGTTACAGTACAAATTCTCTTATGTCCTGAGTCTTCACTGACCTTGAAAGGCTAGGGTCAAAATGTTGGCTGACCTTGCAGCCTTTCTTTTTCTCCAATTTTTGATCTGTAAACTTAGGTTGTTAACCATCCAGAAGAGAAGTTTATTATTACCCTGCAACATATGCAGTTCAGTTTACCCACACTATTAGTCTAAATATCAGACATCATAGGCATAACATGGAACATGTATTTTCCATCAAGTATTGAGACGCTAAACTCTAAGTCTGTACAGAATATGAAGAAGAAAAAGATAGGAATGGACACTTACATATATTTACATAGATATTTAGAAATCCATCCACATACAGCATAGTAGCCTTGTAGCAGGACTGTCTTGTGACTTTTTTTGTCTTTTTCATTTACTACCCTTTAAAAAAGGTCAGTGTAGTAATAGCTGGTATGTCATGACAAAAAGTACATATTTAGAAGACCAGAATGGCAGGCATTTGGAGTGTGACCCTTCTATTACACTTTGTTAAATTCAGTGCAGTTGCTTGGTTCACAGGTATCAGCATATATAGTTAGGGTAAGAATCTTACCACTTAACTGCTAGTTTCAAAAATCTCCTGATGTTTCTCAGGATCATTGTCTTACCCATGTAGTGTGTATAAGTGAATGGTCTTGTCTCTTTCATGTTTCTCAACATTTCTCTTTGCCCTGTCCTCATTGTCCAATCCTCAAGTTCTCGTTTTCCTTTTAATTGCGTTATACTTTTGTATTTGCAATTCTTCTTTTGAGTTATAATAGGAAGACTATATGGCATTTGCATATGTGGGTCTGGTTTATTTTGATTATAAGTATGTCTTCAAATGACATTCACTTAAATATGAAGGCTTTGAGCTTATCATTCTTTACAGCTGAGTAATACTCCATTGTATAAAAATACCACATCTTTTTCAACTATTTCTCATGTGACGGGCATCTTGGTTGTTACCAAGATTTCGTATCACAAATTGTGCTGCTATAAACATAGGTACACATATGTTCTTATGATGAGATGTTTTCAGTTCCTCCGGGAAAATTTCCAGCAGGGTTATATATGGATTGAATGGGATTTCCAGTCCTAGTTTCTTAAGGAGTCTCCACACTGATTTCCATAATGGTTGTACCAGTCTACATTCCCACCAGGAATGGAGAAGGGTTCCCTTTTCCCTGTAACCTCTCCAACATTTGTTGTTGGTTGATTTGTTTTTGATAGCCATTCTTTCTGGGGTGAGATGGAATCTCAGTGCTGTTTTAATTTGCATTTCATAGATGACTAGTGATGTGGAGCATTTTTTCATATATTTATTCACTTCTTTAATTTCATCCTCTGAGAAGTGTGTGTGCATCTTGGATGCCCATTTCTGTATTGGGTGTTTAAATTTAGGGGCCCTGATAATTTTTAGTTCTTTGTAAATTCTGGAGAGCAGACCATTGTCTGAGTTCTTATGAGATAGGATTTTTTCAAAATTTGTGAGTTGTCTTTTCACTTTGATGGTAATTTCTTTTGAAGTGCAAAACCTTCTCAATAACAGGTGGTCCCAGTTGTTAATTCTTTCAAGTGTTTCCTGTGTGGATATGTTTGTTCATGAACTCTTTGCCTACCCCTATGTCTTCAAGAGTTTCTCCTACTTTCTCTTCCAGGAGATTGAGTGTTTCTGTTTTAATATTTAGATGTTTAATCTATTTTGACTTTAGCTTAGTGCATGCTGATAGACCTGGGTCAAATTTTAGTTTTTGACCATGGGGAGAGCCAATTTTTCCAGCACCATTTGTTAAAGAGGCTATCTTTCTTCCAGTAATCATGTTTGACCCCTTTGTTGAAGATCAAGTGGTTGAGAGTGTTCGTAGGGGCCTGTGCATCTTCTAGTCTATTCTATTAATCCTCAGGTTTATTTTGCTGCCAATACCATAATGATTTTATCACAGTAGCTTTGTAGTATAATTTCAAGTCAGAAATTGTAATGCCTCCTGACTTGTGTTTGTTGGCCAGGATTGCTTTTGCTATTCTAGGTCTTTTCTGGTTCCAAATAAATTGTAAGAATGATTTCTCTAGGTCTAGGAAGTATTTCTAGGATTGCATTGAATCTGTACAACAGTTTTGGGAGCATGGCCATCTTCACAATGTTGGATCTTCCTATCCAAGAGCAGGGTATATCTTTCCATTTCCCGAAATCCTCTATGATCTATTTTTTCAGAGTACTATAATTTTCCATTAAAAGATCTTTAATTTCTTTAGTTAGATGAATTCCAAGATATTTCATTTTCTGCTGTGTTATTGTAAAAGGTATTGTTTCTGTAGTTTCCCTCTCAGTGTGTTTGTTTTTTTGTGTAGAGAAATGCTGTTGACTTTTGAGTACTGACTTTATAACCTGCTATGCTGCTGAATTTGTGTATTAATTCTAGTAGCTTCTAGAGTTTTTTGGGTCTTCCAAGGAAAGTATATCATCTGCAAATAGTGATAATTTAACTTCTTCTTTACCTATTTTTATTCCTTTTATTTCTCCCTCTTGTCTTATGGCTGTAGCTAATGCTTCCAAAACTATATTGAATAGGAGGGGTGATAGAGGGCATCCTTGTCTTGTACCAGATCTAAGAGTAAAGATTTCATTTGTTCCCCATTTAGAATTGTATTAGCTATTGGGTTGTCATAGATGGCTTTTATCATGTTGAAGTAGAGGCCTTCTATTTCAATTTTCTGATGGATTTTGAACATGAATCAGTATTGGACTTTGTCAAAAGCCTTTTCTGCGTCAATTGAGATGATCATATGGTTTTCAGTTTTCTCTCTATTGATATAGTGTATTACATTTATAGATTTTCAAATATTGAACCATCCTTGCATCCCTGGGATGAATCCTACCTGGTCATGTGTATGATCTTCTTGATGATTTGCTATGTTCTGTTTGCTAGGATTTTATTGAGGATTTTTGCATCTATGTTCATGAGTGAGATTGACCTGTAGTTCTCTTTTTTAGTTGTGTCTTTCCCTGGTTTTGGTATCAGTATAATACTTGTCTCCAGGAACTGTTTCTTTTTCAATTTCATTGAAGTGTTTTGGAAGTGTAGGGATTGTATCATCTATAAATTTCTTGTAGAATTCAACTGTGAATCCATCAGGACCAGGACTTTTCTTTGTCGGTAGGCTTTTTATTACATTTCATATTTGGTTGGCTATTATTGGTTTTGAGAGTTGTTCTTTCTTCTTGATTCAGTTTTGGTAATTTGTACCTTTCTGGGAATCTGTCCATTTCATCTGTGTCTTCTTTTCTGTGATCATAAAGATTGTCAAAGTAGCTATTTATAATCTTCTGAATTTCCACTGGGTCTGTGGTGATTACACCCTTTTCATTCCTTATTGCTTGTATTCGAATTTTTTCTTTCCTCTTTTTGATGAGGTTAGCTAGTGACTTATCAATTTTATTTAGTTTTTCAAAGAACCCAGTTTTTGATTCATTGATTCTTTGAACTGTTTTCTTCATCTCAATTGAATTAGTTTCTGCTCTAATCTTTATGATTTCTTCTTTGGGCTCTGGGTTTGATTTGCTCTTCCTTTTCTAGATGTTAGAGGTGTCGCTTTAGTGTGTTCATTTGTTCCCATTCTGTTTTCCTAATGTGTGAGTTCATAGCTATGAACTTCCCTAGGAGAACTGCTTTCATCACATCCCATAAATTCCATAAAGTTCAATTCTCATTGAATTGTAGATATTGTTGAATTTCTTGTTTAATTTCATCTGTAACCCATTGATTGCTGAGTAGGGTGTTGTGGTTTTGTTTTTTTTTTTTCATTTTAGAAAGAACTTTAATATCAAAAAATACTTTCAGAAGTCCAAATCAGACTCAGGGCCATGGCTGAAGTTGTACAGGGAAATGGGGAGCCAGATTTCACAGGACAGCAGGCACTACTCTAGTCACATGTGCTTACAGCAGGAGATAGGACACAGTTCTCAATGGAGGCTGTTTTTTTCATGATGCGCAGGAACTCCTGCTAATTGACCTCACTGTCTCCACCTCGATCAGCTTCATCAATCATCTCCTGAAGCTCATCATTTAGGCTCTTGTCCAGCTCCTTGGCCATGCGCTTGATTTCTGAACGATACTGTCCCAGTTTCATCATCATCGAAGAGCTTGAAAGCTTTCAGGATTTCTTCCTTGGTATCTTTCTCAGACATTTTCTGAGTCATCATAGTCAGAAAGTCACTGAAGTTCATTTTGCCTGTCCCCTCCTTATCAATTTCACTTATCATTTTCTTGATTTTTTCTTTCTTGTGTTCAAAGCCCAGGGCTCTCATTGCCACCTTTAGTTCCTTTACATCCATGGTCCCTGTCCCATCTGCATCAAAGAGATCGAAAGGTACCCAGATTTCCTGTTTCTGCTCTTCATTCAGCTCTGGCTTAGGACTCATCCTTTTTCTCGGAGCACTTGACCCCATGTTTGCCTTTTTAAAATTGGAGGCCATTGCAGCCGGACTCCAGGTGTTGTTTAATTTCCCTGTATTTAGGGGTTTTTGCTGGTTTCTTTTGTCATTTATTTCCAGTTTCATTGCACCTTCGTCAGATAATACGCATAGGATAATTTCTGTTTTCTTTCATATACTTAAGCATGACCTATGGACCAGTATGTGGTCTATTTTAGAGAATGACCCATGTGCAGCTAAAAAAATGTGTATTCAGCTGTGGTTGTGTGGAACGCTCTGTATATGTCCACCAAGTCCATTTGTTCCAGGTTCTGATTCAGTTCTACTACTTCTTTGCTAATTTTTTGTCTGATTGACCTGTGTTTGTGGGATAAGGGGGTATTTAGGTCTCCTGTTAAGATTGTGGTATTGGATATTAGCTTTTTCATGTCCATTAAGATTTGTTTTATATAGTTGGCTGCTCCTGTGTTTAGTGCATACATATTTATGAGTGTTACCTCTTCCTGTTGAATTTTTCCCCTAATCAGTATATAGTGTCCTTTATTTTTTTTATCATTCTTGGTTTGAAGTTGAGACTGTCTGAGAACAAGATTGCTACCCCTGGTTTTTTTCTGTGGTGCTAGGGCATGCAGTATTGTTTTCCATCCTTTGACTTTCAGCTTATGAATGTCTTTTGGAGTTAAGTGTGTTTCTTGTATACAGCATATTGTTGGATTTTGTTTCCTAATCTACTGTGCCAATCTATTTCTCTTTATTGGTGAATTGAGTCCATTTACATTGATGGTTATAATCGAGATGTGTTGACTTATGATTGTCATGTTATTTACCTGCTGTTTACTCCTTTTTGTCCTGGGTTTAGTTGTTTGCCCTATTTAGTGGGTTCCTTCTGTTCTCATTCGTGGAGTTCTGATTATTGTGGTCCCTCTTTGGAACATCTTTCAGTAGCCTGTGTAGGGATAGCTTTGTTGTCATGAAATTCTTTAGTTGTTCTTTGTCATGGAAGTATTTCACTTCTTCATCAAGTTTGAAAGAGGGTTTTGCAAGGTATAGTAGTCTGGGTGGAATTTGTTTTCATAGAGGACTTGTAGTACTCAGCTCCATGCTCTCCTTGCCTTCATGGTTTGTGAAGAGAAGTTGGCCATAATTCTGATGGGTTTTCCTTTGAATGTGATCTGCTTCTTTTCTCTAGAAGCTTTCAGTATAGTATTCTTGTGTTGGATTTCTGGGATCTTGACTATTATATGTCTCGATGTGTTTTTAGTTGGGTTGAAGTTATTTGGTGGTCTGTATGCTTCAGTTATCTGAATGTTAGATTGTTTCTTCATATTTGGGAAGTTTTCTGCTATTACTTCTGCCAATATTCTTTTTATACCATTTGTGTTGACTCCTTCTTTCTCATTGATGCCTATTAATCTCACATTATTCATTTTGGCATCATCTTGCAGGTGATGGATTATTTTTTCTTGCATCCTAGTTGTTTTTAATAGATTTTTTCTCACCTTTTCACTAGCTACACCAGCGTCTTCAAGATCTGAGACTCTTGTCTTCGCTTTCACTCAAATGGTTTTGTAAACTCATGACTGAGATTTTAAGTTCTTCTATATCTCTTTGACTCTGCTTCATTCAATCTATTTCTTTCCTGTATTGCTCATTCAAGGAATCCATCATATTTCGAATCTCCTCAATTTTTTTGTCAATTTCTTGCCCTCCCACCTTTCACGCTGGGAAAGGTCTCTTTGGCATGGTGGGCCTGCAGTTCTCACTCACCGGCTGAGCTGTGCTGGGTCTGGGGCCGCAGGGCATCATGAAATTCTTCATTTGCTCTTTGTCATGGAAGTATTTTACTTCTTCATTATACTTGAAGGAGAGTTTTGCAGGATATATCAGTCTGGGTTGGAATTTGTTTTCTTACAAGACTTGCTTCAGTTCCCTGAATGTCAGATTGTTGCCCCATATTTGGGAAGTTTTCTGCTATTACTTCTGCCCATATTCTTTTTATATCATTTGTATTGACTCCTTCCTTCTCATTGATGCCTATTAGTCTCACATTGTTCATCTTTGCATCATCTTGCAGGTGTTGAATTATTTTTTCCTGCATCCTAGTTGTTTTTAAGAGATCTTTGCTTACCTTTTCACTAGCTTCAATGGTGTCTTTAAGGTCAGAGAGTCTATTTTCACTTTCATTCAAACAGATTTGTCAGCTTGTGACTGAGATTTTAATTTCCTGAATATCACTTTGAATCTGATTCATACGTTCTATTTCTTTCCTATATTACTTATTCAAGGATTCCATCATTTTTGTATTCTGCTGTATTTTTTTATCAGTGTATTCTTTAGAAGCACTTAGTACTTCTTTGATTATAGTTATCACATTTTTTATTTCAGAAATTATTTCTGATCTGATGTCTTCTATCCCTTTCTGCAGTTGTTTCTTTACTTCCAATGCTATTATTTCAGAGAATTCAGGTGTGTGATTTCTAATTTCCTCTATGCTAGTGTCTTCTGCATTTGTACTGGATGGACTTGGGGGCTGAGACTGCTTTTTGTTCCTTTTCTTTGTCATTTTGTATACCACTGACTTTTGACCTTTGGTGCAGAGCTTAGATAGTTATTACCTTAGCATCAGGTCTGGATCTATGAAGTTCAGACTCCTCTAGATGGGTGCGGATTGGGTCTGGCTGCTGTGCTCCAGTTCTTTCTGCTGCAGCCTTGCAGGTGAGCCTTTTGTGTTACTCTGGCGAGATGTTCTGCTCCTGAATCAGCTGGGTGAGTCTTGCCTCTAGCCTCTTTTCAGGGAGTTCTGCTGAAGGGTTCCATGCTGGGCCTGCACTCTGGGTCTATTCAGGAACTCTGGTGATGGCATCATATTGCAGTGACAGCCTCTCCTTAGCTCACTTGACCAGAGATGCTCAGCAAGAGATGGTCAGCAGCGATTATGCTGAACTGCTTCTCTACTTCCCGAGGCTACAGCCTCAGGACCCCACACAGAGAAAGTCTGTGTGAACAACTGAGAAGGGAGTCCACGATTCAGGAGCATCTCAACTGTCAGGGACACCTTAGGGACAGCGCCCCTAGGACTAACCACCATCACTGGAAAAAAGCCAAAGGACCCATTTTAAGTCTGTCCAAGCCCAAATACCAACAACCTCACAAAGTGGAAGACCTCAGGGTAAGTCTCACCAGGCCCAGAAATTGCCAGGAGATCTGGAGAGGTCTTCCCAGAGCCAGGCACAAAAATCCTGGGGAGCCAAAGATGTCCAGGGTGTGCCACCAGGCCCTCAGATACAGTGATGAGCCCAGCATCCACTGTTGCTGATGTGGTCACCAAAAGCCCAACCTGATGTTCTTATACCGTGTCCAGGTCACCTGTGGAAAGTACTTTACAGGGAGCTACACTGAGCTCTGACCTGTGAGGTCAGAGCAGGAAGCCAGGGCACACTCATTCCCAGAGCTTTTCATGCCAGTTTTCCTGGTCAGCAAACCCCACTACACTCTTTCCCTCCTGAGCACTTCTACAACCAACACCTCAACCCTACAGACCCTGAGCATAGGCACAGATATCACCATACCACGTGCTGGGACATCCATCTCCCTTGAGGGCCTCAGCAATGAAGTTAGAGATGTGTGCTGTTTGGAGAATAACCAGCTTTTCACCAAAAATTGGGTCAAGGAAGGAGACCTGCACACTCTGTCACCTAAGTCAGAATTAGAAGAAATGAGAGGAGGAGAACAAACTCTCATTCCATGCAACGCCTCCTATAACAAAACAGCCTGATTCCTTGTCTAGAAGGTCCATCCACCCACTGAAGAGCTGCAGGCCACTGAAGAACGTTTTCTTGCATCAGTGGTCACATGTTTCAGGCCAAATGTCTCTATAGGCACACGGTCTGCACGGACCGTGTAGGGGAATCGGAATACCTGGTGTACAAGTGCATCGATTGTAAGATTGTGGTGCACAAGAGGTGCCACACACTGGTCAGAACTGAATGTGGGCAGCATTCCTCACCACTGGATCCCATGATGCTGATGAATCAACCACCCACAGCTTCAGGCCCCACATGGACTCTCAGCCTATCTCATCCTTCAAGTCAGTTTGGAACAACTAACTGAAGATGAAGAGGGAAATAACACCAGGGCATGTGGCCAAGCTCCGTGTAGGCTAGGTATTCAAGCCTAGCCTTCCATTTCCTTTGGGTGATAGGGAGAGGAACTTATGCAAAAGTGTTCTTGGTTCAACTAAAAAACACAAATCGAATGTTTGCAATGAAAGTGGTGCAAAAAAAAACCATGCCAACTATCATCAGGTAGAGACAGAGAATCACATATTGCAGCAGGTATCAGGTCATCCTTTCCTTGTTGGGCTGCAGTGTTGCTGTCACACAGAAAACAAACTTTTCTTCTAGAATGTGGGAATGGAGGAGATCTCCTGTTGTACATGCAGTATCTATGGAATACTTCCTGAGGCACATGCCAGGTTTTACCCTGCAGAGATCAGCTTAGCACTCAACTACCTTCCCCAGGTGAAGGGTCCTCTATAGAAACCAGAAATTGGAGGATTTATTACTCAGTTCCAAAGGGCACATTAAGCTCACTGACTCAGGCCTAGAGATCTGACCAGTACATTTTCTGGTGAAGCTAATTACCTGGCTCCTGAAATTATCAAAGGAGAAGATTATGGTTTCAGTGTGGGCTGGTGAAATCTTGGAGTGATCATCTATGAAATGATGGCTGGAGAGTCTCCCTTTCCTATCATTGAGAGCCCTGATTTCCATGTTGCAAAGGCATTTGCTTACATCCTGCAGCTTATTTTGGAAAGCGATATTCATGTTTTGCTTTATTTGTCTGTAGGAGTTGCAAGTGTGTCAGGGAAGCACTTATTCCATTGAGCCATCTCCCCAGCCCTTAGGAGCTGCAAGTGTCTTGCAGGGTTTTCTGAACAAAGACCCAAAGGAGAGGCTTGGTTGTCATGGTGACCCAGGGTTTGAGGACAGTCTGCACCCCTGTTCTCTCAGAACGTGGACTGGGACCTGATGGAGCAAAAGTGCATGGTGCCTCCTTTAAACCAGTGGTTGGAAAATTTTGATCCACAGTTTACTAAAGAACCTAGGGAGCTCAGTCTGGAAAACAAGGATGGTGTGAGCAAGATGGAATATGATTTTCCATGTTTTAGTGCAACAGTCCTCTTTTGATGCCTAAGGAAGAACAGGTCTGATCCTGTTTCAATCCACGCATTCTGCTTTCATTGCCAATACACGGGCAGAAGAACTTGCTACCAAGAGTAGATTTAATGCACCATTTACACCTTTTGGAAGTAATTTTAATTTGTTTTTCTGCACTTATATTTAGGTGTAATAGTTGATTTTCATAGTCTGTGATAGCATTGAGTTTTTTCTTGATGTTGATAGGCTTGCCATTTATGATTTCTCTTAAATAATGACGCATTGCTTGTTAACCTAACTTGTAAACAGATTCCATTTGTTGAGTGGTTATAGCACATATATGATTTTTCTCATTTATTTTGCTAACAGCTGTTTTTTATTTTATTTTTATTATTTTTTTGTTATTCCATTCTTTTTT
>PVKA01053010.1:0-11432 GCA_004027165.1 Ctenomys sociabilis
AGTGATCAGCCTATTTACAGCCTCCCGAGAGCTGGGATTACAGGCGCCCAACCATGCCCAGTCTCAATTGCCTTCTCAGCATGCCGGGGCGTGGGGCCAGCACACAGGCACAGGATCTATCCCTGCACCTGCATGTGGGCCTTTACCACCACTTAAAATAGGGTGGTGGGCTGCGGAGATAGCTCAGGGCCTGAGTTCAATCCCCAGTTCCACAAAAAATAAAATAGGGTAGCCAGGCGTGGTGGCACAGGCCTGTAATCCCAGCACTCGGGAGGCTGAGGCAGGAGGATTGTTGTGAGTTCGAGACCAGCCTGAGCTACAAAGTGAGCTTAAGGCCAGCCTGAACTGCATAGTGAGACCCTGTCTCAAAAAGAAAAAATAAAAAAAATAAAATAAAATAGGGTGGCCAGCAAGATAGCTCAGTGGTCCAAAGTACCTGCTTAGGCAAGCTTAGTCAAAGTGCAGGGAAAGTGGTTCTGTCCCTGGTACCACATGCCATGACAGCCCCACCTCGAAGGTGGGCTGAGCCTGCCGCAGAAAAAGAAAAAGACAAAATAAAATAGGGCAAATCTCATCTTCTTATTGTTATCTTCTAAAAGAAAAGAGGAGCCCTGAGGAGACTGAGAAATAAGAATTGCCATGAGTTTAAAGCCAGCCTGGATTACACCAAAAGACACTGTCTCAAAAAAAAAAAAAAAGGAAAAGAAATGAAATGAAATAAAAAGAAAGCAAAGAAATAAAAAAAATAATAATAATAAGGTGGAGTGTAGTAGCACATGCCTGTAATTCTAGCATTCAGGGGACTGAGTCAAGAGGATAAATAACTAAAATATAAGGGGAGAGGGGACCCAGTGCTTGTTCATCTATTCTTTCCAATGACCTTCAAAGATTGCTTTGAGCTATTCTGTTTTGAGGAACTGATGTCCTCCCTGATCAACTCACCCCACACAAGGACATGTCCTGCACTTGGGCTCAAAAGTACTGGGTTTTTGTTTGTTTGTTTTTCATGAAGACCTCATACCTTGCCAAGGGCCTGTTGAGCCTAAATTTTTTTTCAATTCAATGCTTCCCAAACTGTAACGTGCACACAGTCAGCTGGGGATTGTTTTTTTTTTTTTTTTTTTTTTGGGGGGGGGGGTGGTGTTTCTCTCCTTTTTGTATATTTTGAGACAAGATCTCACTAAATTGCCAAGTTGCTCAGGCAGGGCTCAAATTTGTATCCCTCCTGCCTCAGCCTCCCAGAGTTCTGGGATTATAAGCATGTACCACCACACCCCAGTTTACCTGGCTATTTCTAGAAAGCAGCAATTCAGTAGCCCAGGGGAATTGCCTTTCTCTGTGAACTACACTTTGAGCAGCCAGCTATGGCTGTGCTTTCTTGAATGGGATAGGTTAGTCTCATATTTTAGAAGCATTACTGGGATTATCTAGAAATGTTTACGTTTGTTATCAAGCCAATTTTGCATGCAGTTCCCTTTCTGAACCTGGGAGGTTTGTGTGTTGCTATGGAGACCAATTACAGCAGCTATGGGTGGGGAGTTTGGGGAGAAGACACTACCACACTGGTGCTGAAATAGGACCTGTGGCATCCCTGTGTGGAAGTCCAAGTGACCAGCAGCTGTTGCTGGCAGTAGCCCCCTACTTACCGCAGCCCTTATAGCCTTACCCTAGTGCATGACTCAGACTCACACTAATGAATCTTATGGCTCCACCAAGTAGGTGCTCAATAAATGCTTGCTGGACCAATGGATTGGGACCATCCCCAATTCTTCTTACAAATGAGAAGACTGAGGCCTAAAGGGTAACTAACTCAGAGCTGAGTTATTGGTGTGACTGGAGTGGGAACTCATAGTTCAGAACCAGCGCACATTAGAACCAAGAGACCTTCAAAGTCACTGTACCCATATACCTGTAATCCCAGCACTCTAGAGGCTGAGGCTAAACACCACAAGTTTCAGCCCAGCCTAGGCAAATTAGACCCTGTCTCAAAATTTTAAAACATTTAAAAGGGCTGCGATGTAGCCCCAGATGTTCTGCTACCAAAAATAATATCTAACCTAAGATTTCTTGATCTATAAATCACAACTATTTGACAAAATGCACCCATATAGCCCAGGGGGTACGCATATACTTGCAGCCAGAATAGTCACCCAAATTCCATTTCTATGGTGCAGCTTGTGACCAATGATTTAACCTCTTTATACCTCAAATTTTCTCACTCACTAAAAGAATAGCAATTTCCTCAGAGAGTTGTGGGGATTAAATGAATTGACAAAAGAAAAAAAAAAATTTGAGAAAGGGCTAAGGCATGCACCACCATGCCCAGTCTCAATTGCCATCTCAACAGGCCCTGAGGGTGGAGCCAGCACAGCAGGCCCAAGGATCGAACCCCAGCCCCTGTGCCTGCTTGCAGGCACTTAATACACTGTGCTATTTGGCCTGCCCTTCTCACATCATTCTTGTCCCAAATCTTCTCGCACTTAGCAATTTAATGTAAAAGCCAGATCCTGACTGGGCCTGCAACACCCTATGCAGTCTGGCCTCACCTCTATTTTGCTATCATCTGCATACAGCCTATAGGGCCTTGCAAATGCCTCAGATCTTTGTACTTGCTGATTGGTCTGCCTGGAACACTTTTACGCCCAGATATCCTCCCAGCTCATGCTCTTAATACCTTCAAAGCTTTGCTCAAAAGTCCTGCTATAAATGCTAGGGCTTTCCCAGTTACTGCAGCCCTCCATGTCGTCCTCTCCTGGGTTATCTTTCTTAACAGTGCGCTTCCCTCTGATGCACTCTCCACAGTCCTATTTAGTTCACTTACTTTATTGTCTTCCTTTCCCCATTAGGAAGTAGGCTCCATAAAGACTTTGAGACTGGGATCTTTGTCCACTTTGTTCCTGAGAGCCTTGATCCAAACACTGAACGTAAAAGGGTCTTTGTAAAAGTATTAAGTTTGATGAATGCATGTTAACCCTAATAATTATTTTTAACGTTTTGGAAGCAGCAAGAGGCAGAAAAAGAAAAATCTCAAGCATGGACGTTTCATGGTGGAAACCTCCTGTGTTTATAGGAACATGCTAAATGAAAGGTGTGCTACTAAATTACACATATGCTATGATTACAAATCTGCAAGGGCCAACCAAACAGCTCGAAGGATTCAAGCACCTGCAAGCAGGGGCCAAAGGTTCATCTGTAATCCTAACTCTTGGGAGGCTGTAAACAGGTGGATCACTATGAGTCTGATATAGTGAGACTCTGAACATCCTGTAGACTCTTCCCTAAAATACAAAAAGAAAAAAAATCTGCAAGATATATAAGAAAAAAGATGGTGCACAAGTTGTATTAGGATTCATTCAAAACATCATGAACTAAGATAGTTCAGCAGCTTAAGTGCCGGTCTGGCAAACACAAGATCCTAAATCCCATTCCCAGTACTACAAAAAAAAAAAAAAAAAAAAAAAAAAGTACCTACAAAACATCATGAGTGATCTTTGGTGCTTTTTTTTTTTTTTTTTTTTTTTTCTTTTTGAGACAGGGTCTCACTATGCAGTTCAGGCTGGTTTTAAGCTCACTTTGTAGCACAGGCTGGTCTCGAACTTACAATACTCCTGCCTCAGCCTCCCGAGTGCTGGGATTACAGGCCTGTGCCACCATGCCCGGCTTTTTATTGGTGCTATTTTTTAATTACATGAAATGTGATCTAAAATAACAAAATAAAAATTTAAATTACTGAAATATGAATGTTGTCCTTTATATAACAATGAAGCAAATGTATGTGTACCTTTTTTGCAGGGTAGAGAATAGGTAATACTCTGTGAGGGCGACTCAAAAGCCTTGCTGTGGATGTCTCTGGGAAGACTGAGGAACACAGTTGTGGGTTCTGACCAAAGGGCTTTTGCCATAACATTTAAATCATTTATGAAAACAATGTGTTACTACATTGTATAATTAAATTTATTTTTAATAATAAGGCTAAATGAATCCATTTGAAAATCCTGAAACAAAGGAAAGTGTGGTTTGTAACTAAATGTTCCCAAAGCAACAAAATTCTTTTTATTCTCCCTTGGATTCAATTTGCCTTCACTTAAAACACAAACGAGGGAGTTGGAGACTCTGAAGGTGTCCCCTGCCCTTTCAAGATAATCTAGGGGGTGCCCTGGGGACCTTGGCCTGTTCTTGCTGTGGATAGGGTGAATCTAACATGGCTCCCTCTCTCTCTGCCTCCATCAGAGGCGCCTGTCAGGGCAGTGGCAGCAATCAGCCCTCTGGAAGCCAGCTACTCACATTTGCCTGGAGCAAGAAAGACTGGAGTAAGACTGGCAAGCCAGGATCTTCTGACTGAAGATTCCTCCGGCTCAGGGCCTGGCTTCTGGGAAGCAGAGAAACAAAACCGATTTTCTTTCAAGGGTTCAGCTACCCCCGGGCAGCAGCCTCAGGCAGCAGAGTTGCTCTTCCTTGGCCTTTGGTGTGTGCCTTGTGTGCTGTGTGTGGCTGAGGCCCTCTCCACACGTCTTCCAAACTCTGCCTACCTAAGAGGAGAAACTAGGTGGGCAAAAACGCAGGCAAGTGAGGGGTCCTTGTTTCCTATTTCAGAGTCCCCAAGCCCCCATGCTGGCCTAGCCCAAGTAGTTTTCTCCACAGCCGCTCAAAACGTTTCTCTAGGACAATGAGTTCCATGGTGTCTTGGCTTGGGGTTTTGCGAGGGAAACAATACAACACAGGAGACATTTTAGATTATTTTGTAGTGAATCTCCCAAAGAATCATCTACAAGGGCCAGGGAGATGGCTCAGTGGTATAAGCGCTTCCCTGGCAAGTGCAAGGGCCTGAATTCAATCCCCGGTTCCGCAAAAAAAAAAA
Source organism: Ctenomys sociabilis (assembly GCA_004027165.1). Classification (NCBI taxonomy): domain Eukaryota; kingdom Metazoa; phylum Chordata; class Mammalia; order Rodentia; family Ctenomyidae; genus Ctenomys; species Ctenomys sociabilis. The sequence continues at coordinate 4,859 of PVKA01053010.1, forward strand.
AAAAAAAAGAATCATCTACAAAGAGTGCATGAAGTCTGTCCACACACTAAAGACTAGAGTCTAGCTGAGGGCTGGATCCATGATAACACAAATCCAGCTGAAGACCTAGAGCTCATAACAACACCTCCCACAAGTCCAGCTGGAGGCCTAGAGCCCATGACAATGTCTCATACGGGCCTGCTTCAAGGGTCTATGCTGGGAAGGCCCAAAGGTCAGTGGTAGAAGCTAAAAGGTGTATGCCAGCGGATCTGTGCTACCAGGCTAAGAGATCTGAACTGGAGCCAAGAAGCAATGCTTGGGCTGGGGAGACAGCTCAGTGGTCTAAGTTCCTGCCTAGCAAGCTCAAGGTCTGGAGTTTAATCCCCAGTATGGCACACTGTGCTGCCCCCGAAGTCCCAGGTGCACTGTTACAGCCACCAAAACCATGCATGGTGGCACATCCCTGTAATCCCAGTGCTGGGGATGCTGAGACAGGAAGATCACTATTAGTCTGAGCTGTGTAGCAAGACACTATGCCAAATAAATAAACAAACAAACAAGATTTTAATTTTTTTTTTTTTTTTTTTTTTTTTTAAAGAAGCAGTGCTCAGGGCCAGGGAGATGGTTCAGTGGCATAAGCACTTCCCTGGGAAGCACAAGAGCCTGAGTTCAATCCCTGGTTCCACAACAACAACAAAAAGATAAGCAAAGCTCTCCTGTTTCGGTTGCTTTTCATTCATTGCTGGGACAAAATACCCAACACCAAAATTAAGGAAGGAAAGGTTTACTTAGCGCACAGTTTGTGGAGGTTTCAGTCTATACTCGGATGGCAGCAGAAATCAATGAAGAGCAAAGAGAAGGGAAGCAGCTGCACCTTCTAGCCAGCCTCTCCCCTCCTTATGTTATAAACAAGCTACCCTGGGGTTGGGGTGTAGAGCTCACACAACCTCCATGCCCTCTTCTTGCACAGGGTGAGGATGTTTACAGACTAAGAATCCTGGCTCCCTGCTGAGTTAGTTAATTAAACTTCCAAACTGCTCAAGTTGGCACAATGTATCAACCAGTATCTCCCAAAGGTACCACGGCCGCCCTCAGCAACAGCTCAGCAGCTCAGATGAGGAAAGCTGAGTTCCCATCAGCAAAGCCAACAGGACAAGCTTCTCCAGGAGGCTATGCAGTGCGCCATCTTCCCCTCCAGAGCCCGAAGCAATGCTCAAAGTGAGGACCAGGGTGCCCCCAAATGAACTGCAGCCAAACTCAGTGAGCACAAAGTTCCAAGCTCCTCTTCTGAGAACAGCCAGGTTCATCAGGAAAGCCAGTATGACAAGGCCCCTGCATAGAGTAGCCCAAAGGAACCTGAAGCTCCCCAACAGTTTCTCCAAACAGCCTTCCTAACAGCCTGTCAACGGCCTCTCTAGTTCTGCCTTTCGTGCTGCTGGTAACGACCCTCAGGTGGCCTCCTGAACCGCTAGTTCAGTTCAGCCCGGTGTGACACGTGGACCTCCAGTTGGCCATCCACCACACATGGCCATAAGGCCTGGCCATGACTTTACTCCAGGCAGGCACGGAACTGCTTCCTGCTGTTCAAACTTGTTTTCTTCACCACTACACACCAGGCCTCAGAGGAGCTAGAAAGCTCTGGGTGGTTTGGAGGTGAGCCAGAAACCCTCAGCCCATCCTCACGGGCAAGGCAAGCTTCTCTCAAGCCTTTCTATCTCAGCCACCGTTTGAGGTTCCTGGAGGGTCACGGGACTACCATCACCTGGAGGACAAGAACTCCTTAGGGAAAGCTAAGGAGCACCTGAATTAACTGGAAGAGGGATTTCATGCGTGCTGTCTGTCTGTCTGTCTGTCTGTCTGTCTGTCTATCCATGCATGGAGCTGAGGATCAAATCCAGAGCTATCTAAGATATCTCAAGATAAAAAAATACAAAAAGAGCCAGGTATGGCAGTGCACGCCTATGGTCCCAGTACTCAGGAAGCTGAGGCAAGAGGATTGCCATGAGCTTGAGGCCAGCCTGGGCTACATACTGAGTTCAAGACCAGCCTGAACTATATAGCAAGACCTTATCTCAAAAATAAATAAGTAAATAAAATAAAAACAAAACAAAATAAAAATGCAAAAGGGCTGGGAATAGAAAGGCCCTGGGTTTAGTTCCCAGTGCAGACAGGGAGAGGGAAGAGAGCTTGGAAAAATAACAAAACAGCTGCCCACAGGATAAGTCATCAGCACAGCTTGTGAACACCTGCACGTGCTAGGCGTTTTCATGCAATGATACTGTGCAGATAGGGCTGGGCCCCAGCATGCACACCTGAGGAAGACCACAGTGATTTGCCAAATTCCACCACTCTGCTGAGTACCAAAGCTGAGACCCGAAGCTCATGCCCTCTCTCCTGACTTGCAGCATCCCCAAGGGCAAGCACTGTTGACCCAGACACCAGAAAACTGCCAGAAAACCCCACTGCAGGCCTTCTCCTCACCTCCCACCTCTCCTGTCAGCCCCAGTCTTGTGCCCTCCTGACCCAGGCATTTGTTCATCCATCCAGTCAATCCAATGTACTCATTGAGTACCTGCTAAGTACAATGCTTGGAAGAAGGGAAGGAAAAGAGAAATCTTAAGTGGCTTTACCAGCAAAAGCTCTCATGCTGTAGTCAGAGCCGTAGTCCATAAGCCAGTACAATGCAAGGTTAAAAAATAAGAAATATAGGTAAAGTGCTCAATCAAGTCAAGGCAGATGAGGCCCCGTGACAAAGGGCCCCTGAGGTGTGGCTTGAGATGTTGAGGTTCGGGTCCCACAGAGATGAAAGGCAAAAGCTACCAGATTCCAGCCGCAGACCTCAGCAAAGGTGTGGAGGTTGGGAGGGGAAAGATGATCACCGTCTGTGTCACTGGCGGGACTGGCAAGACCTGAGTTTAGGTTTCTATAAATACCTACATCTACAGAGATGACAGATTTGGTTCTGATTACATAGGATCTGAAGCACCAAGCGACAGCCAGGCACATCTATTGCTAACGGCAATCAGTGGGATTTCCCATCATCAGCCTTCCGCAAGCAAGGCCAGATGGCCGCTCTGCCTCTGCTCTCTCCAGAGCTGGTCCCACGGTGTCAGCAGCCCTGACCCTTGCTGCTGTGTCATCACTTACCCACTTTCAAGTGCCTGGCCCACACTCGGTGGCCCCCACTTGCAGCCCAGAGCGCTTCCTTTCTGGGGCAGCAGGGCCCAGTCATTTGGAAACCTCTCTCTGAAGATCTCTGTGATCAAGGTGCTGATACTGGCAGATGGGCCGCCTTGCGTGTCCCCAACCTTGGAGGTGAGTGTGGTAGGGAGTTTCGCTGGCCTGTCACCTCCGTTTTGGGCCCGGCTCACTTTCACTGCCAGGACGGGTGCGGCTGCCTTTGATGAGGCCACCTCACAGTCTTGCCGCAGTTCTTCCGTGTCTTTGCCTTCCAGGCCACTCTGTCCTGCTCGCCCTACTCTGGGTCACCCAAGCCTCTAACTGCCCTGTCTCCACTGCAGCTCCTCACGCTAGCTTCACCTGCAGGCTCTGAGGGCTGACAATGGGGCAGATGACCATTGCGCCACTGGACCTCCAGAGTTTCTCCACTGGAAGCAGCAGGCCAGCTGCCTTGCCCTGGGGAGCCACTCACCACTTGCTGCCAAGCACTAGGACCCAAGTTGGCATAGACCAGAATTCTCTTCTATCTGGGTAGACTCAGACCTTATTTATTTACTTTTTCCATAAATAAAATAAGCTAAGATCTGCTGGCTGGCTTTCTCTACAGGCCGAAATGAGGCCCGCCTGAGATAGGACGTGAAAGGCTTTTAAACTATAAATTAATCTGAGAGTGTTGTAGATGTGGTTATTAGTTTATGAAGATTGAGTTCATGTCGTTACTGGCTGTCTTAGCTCTCTTGACTTTGTTCACAGCACTTACAGATTTTCATAGCAGCGCTGTAAGTTATCGTCAGCACCAAGTGCACAGTGTATATGTGCAGTGCCCACTCCCCGGTAGGCTGCCAGTTACAGAGGAGCGGGTGCCACGTTCAGTTTTGTTTCTCATTACTCCCCCAGCACTCAGGTTCAGTGCTTGGAGCAAGTCTGAGGAATAAGGAACTGCTAAGGTATTGAGGACCCAAGCGCACAAGAGATGGTCAGAGGCTGCTCTGTCTTGGCTGCTGTGGAAGCCCGGAAACAGGAGGCTGCTAATAAAGGAGGGCTTCTTGGGAACCAGGATGAATAACGCTCCCAAATGCCAGCACCACTGTGACGGAAGGCTCCTCTGTGTCTCCCAGCCTCAGCTTTTGCAATCCCAGCTTTTGTGATCTAGCATCAGACTGGCTCTTGGGCCTCAGATCTACCTGCCTCGCCTCCTGTCCTCCTCCCGAATGTTTCCCTGCTCTAGGCAGACGAAAGGCTCACCATCCCCTTTCCACAGTACACGGGTCCCCTCCAATCACTACTGGAGCTGTCCCTCCACGGCCTGCCTAGAGTTCTTTCCTTTCCAGCTTCTCTTTTCAAATCATGAGGCTAGGTATGGTAGCATATACATGTAACACTTGCACTTGAGAGGGTGAGGCAGGAGGATCACTGCAAGTTCAAGGTCTTCATAGGCTATACAGTGAGTTCAAGATCATCCTGAACTACATAGCAAGAACTTGTCTCAAAAATAATCAGTTAAACCATGTGTGTGTGTGTGTGTGTGTGTGTGTGTGTGTGTGTGCGAGAGCGCGAGTGTATAGTTGTGTTTGTACCTATGGTGGGTGGGTTTTATTTGCAAAAGAAAAAAAAAAAAGACTTTAGCATGCACAATATTCAATATAACAAGAGCCAGGGCGATAGCTCAGTAGAATAAGTGCTTGCCTGGCAAGCTCAAGGGCCTGAGTTCAATCCCCGGTTCCGCAACAACAACAACAAAAAAAATTCAACATAATATCCCAGACTGGCCACAGAAGCAATTTACAAGCAGATAGACAAAGAAACTAAGGCTCAGAGAGGTTATATTCATAATCTTCAACCCAAGGATTGTGCCTTATATATAGTAAAAATGCTTTGACTGGATGATCTCTATTTAAAAAAAAGCAGGGAAGATAGAAAAATATGGGTACAACATACATATTTAGTGTTTGTTATTTATGATACTTGCCTATGCACTTGCTTGTGCACAGACAGGCCAACTAGGTTGTGCTATAATATACGTTTCTTCCCATGGGTCATGGTCCAAGTGATAGGACTACATGACACGCTGAAGCTTGCCTAGCAAATCTTAAGTCCCATCAATTATAGTGGTGGCAGAATGGACCAGTGAGGTACCAGAGACAGGAACCTGCCCGTCCTGAAAGGACAGCATGAATTTCAGTGAAACCCTGGGAAGTCGGGTGTGCTGGAAAAACACGAGTGGGGGCTTGTACTGGCAGGCACTGCCTGCAGCCTGGACAGGCCTCAGCAGGCCACTCTGTGGGGGGCTGGGTGGGCTGGGAACTGCAGGTTAGCCAGGCCGCATGTCAGGGGGAGGGTATGGGTGACACACCCATTTATGTGGGTCCTACATGTGCTAGGCAGTCTCAAAGGGCAGATCTCGGGCCACAAGTCAGTCTCACTTGGTACTTATTAGAAAAGAGAACTTTATCTGGGCACAGTGCCTCATGCCTTTCATCACAGGACTCTGGGAGGCTGAGGTAGGAGGATCACAGTTTCAAACCAAGACTGGACAAACTTTTCTCTTTTTTTTGGTACTGGGGATCAAACTCAGGACCTTGTGCTTGCCCAGCAAGCACTTCTGCTGCTAAGCTATAGTCCCATACCTGTGGACAATTTACTCAATGTGTACTAATATTGTTTAGACAAGATATCATGTCTGCATCTTGTCCTCTGAATAACTATTATGAAGACAACAATATGCAATGTATTAATTATTGTAACTATTCTGCTAACCTGTTTTGAAACTGTTTTATTGCTATTTTATCTTTTTTCTCATTAAGCTGAATAAAAAATAAATAAATTACTCAATGAGGCAGTGTCTCAAAAAAAAGTTTTAAGGGCCAGAGAGATGTCTCTTACTGACATCTTCAATCCTTAGGAGAAAAAGGAGAGAGAAAAGGTAAGGGGAGGAGGATAAAAAAGAGAATGGTAACCCATACATGGTGGTGCACACCTATAATCCCAACACTCAGAAGGCTGAAGCAGGAGGAGCCCCATGACTTCCAGGTGAGCCTGGATTACATAATGAGGCTGCCTCAGTAGAAGAAAGAAATGGAAGATGAAGAGGAGAAAGAAGAGGTAGAAGGGGAAAAAGAGAAAGAGGAGGAAAGAATGAAAAAAGGGAAGAAAGACAAAAAGGAGGAAGAAGAAGAAGAGGAGGAGGAAAAGGAGGAGGAGGAGGAGAAAGAAAAGAAAAGAAAGAAGCTGGGCGTCATGGCGCATGCCTGTAATCCCAGCACTTGGGAAGCTGAGGCAGGAGGATTGTTGTGAGTTCAAGACCAGCCTGAGCTACAAAGTGAGCTTAAGGCCAGCCTGAACTGCATAGTGAGACCCTGTCTGAAAAAGACAAAGAAGAAAGAAAGAAAGAAAGAAAGAAAGAAAGAAAGAAAGA
>PVKA01053011.1:0-11437 GCA_004027165.1 Ctenomys sociabilis
AATTGATTTTACTTGTTATACATTTCCTTTTGTATTTCTGCTTTTCGCTTGTTATACTAGGGAGACTATACGATATTTACACATGTGTGTCTGGTTTATTTCACTTATGAGTATATGTTCAAGTGGCATCCACTTCAGTATAAATGCTTCAAACTTATCATTCTTAATAGCTGAGTAATACTCCATTATATAGAATATAGATTCACTTTATGTACCTTCTTCTTATCCATTTCTCCTGGATGGTTAAGACCAAGATAAAGCAAGACCTACATAACAACTAGTATAACTTTTGTATCTGACAAAGTCAGTCATATCCCATCAGGAATTATCCAGAAGCCCTGTACTGCACTTTATAGATCCTTTGTCAGTATCAGCCAGGTGGATGAGTCACAGCCATTACTTGACACAGCTGCTCTATGTGAAAGACTGAGAGAAAGTTTTCTCTCCTTGTAACTTTCCTTAGGTACACTATATGAATGCATTCCTCTGTGGCCTATGATCTCCTTGATCAGAAAATTTGGAGCACAACTGTGTTACATGATATTACAGTATAGATTCTCCTATGTCCTCAGTCTTAACTGACCTTGAAAGACTAGGGCCAACATGTGGCTGCCCTTGCAGCCCTTCCATTTCTCCTATTTTAGATCTGCAAAGATAAGCTGTTAATTATCCAGAAGAGAAGCTGATTATTGCCCTGCAACATATGCAAATCAATTTACACTAGCTATCTTTCTAAATAGCAAATATTTTATGCATATCAAGGGACAGATATTTTCCATCAAGTATTGATGGAGTGAAATTTAAGTCCATACAGAATATGAGTAAAAAAATTAAAAATATACATATATTATTTCACAGAAATTTAGAAATATAACCATACACATACTTGTACCAGTACAATCCTGTAAAGTTTTTTTCTTGTGTCTTTTCTTTTTCACTTATTACCCTTTAAAATATTTTACTTATGATACAGTATGGTAATAATTGGTATGGCATGACAGGAAGTGTGTATTCAGCAGACCAGAATGACAGTCATTCCAAGCGTGACCCTTGTATTACACATTGCTGTCTTCAGTGCAGTTGCTTGGTTCACAGGTATCAGCATATATAGATAGTCAGGTTGACAATCCTATCGTTTAACTGATACTTTCAAAAACCTGGGTATATTTCTTAGGATAATTACCTTGCCTATTTTGTGTGTACAAATGTATTGCTTTATCCCTGTGCTGTTTCCCAGCTTTTCTCATTACCTTCTCCTTGTTGTCCAGTCCTCAAGTTCTTACTTTCCTTTCAGTTGTGTTAAACCATTCTATTTGTATTTCTTCTTTTGATTTCTTTTACTAGGTAGACTATATGATATTTGCACATGTGTTCTATTTCACTTATATCTTCAGTGGCATCTGCTTAAATATAAATGCTTCGAGTTTATCATTCTTTATAGCAGAGTAACAATCCATTGTATAAAAATTCGACATCTTTTTCAACCATTCCTCATGTAAGGGGTCTCTTGGTTATTTCCAAGATTTGGTTATCACAAATTGTGCTCCCATAAACATAGGTACACATATATCAATAAGATATGATATTTTCCATTTCTCTGGGAAAATACCCAGTAGGGAGATAGCTGGCTTGAATGGGATTTCCAGTCCTAGTTTCTTAGGGAGTCTGCACACTGATTTCTATAATGGTTATACCAGTCTACATTTCCCACCAGCAGTGGACAAGTGTTTCCTTTTCCCCACATCGTCTCCATCATTTGCTGTTGGTTGATTTCTTCATTATAGCCATTCTTTCTGGAGTGAGATGATATCTTAGTGTTCTTTCAAATTGCATTTCATGGATGGCTAATGATGTGGAGCATTTTATCTTATATTTATTCACTTCTTTAATTTTGATCTCTGATAAGTCTGTATTCATCTCAGATACTTATTTCTGGGTTGCATCCTGAAATTTGAGGGTCCTAATATAGTTTAGTCCTTTATAAATTCTAGAGAGAAGATCTTTGTCTGAGTGCATATTAGTTAAGAGTTTTTCAAAATTTGTGTGTTGTCTTTTCACTTTTTTGATAATTTCGTTTGACAGGCAAATCTTCTCAATAAGAGTTGGTCTCAGTTATTAATTCTTGCAAGTGTTTTCTGTACAAATACGTGGTTGTTTATGCACTCATTGCCTATCACTATGTCTTCAAGAGTTACTTCTACTTTCCCTTCTAGGAGATTTAGTGTTTCTGTTTTAATGTTTAGATCTGTAATCCATTTTCTCGTTAGCATAGTGCATGGTGATGGATCTGGGTTAAGTTTATTTTTTGGCATGTAGACAGACAGTTTTTCCAGCACCATTTGTTAAAGAGGCTATTTTTCTTCCAGTAAATGTGTTTGGCCCCTTTGTCAAAGATCATGTGGCTGAGTGTGTTCATAGAGGCCTCTGAATTGTCTAATCTATTCCATTGATCCTCATGTCTATTTTGTTGCCAATACCATGTGGATTTTGTCACAGTAGCTTTGTAGTATAATTGTAAGTCAGGGATAGTTATGCCTCCTGCTTTTTCTTGGTTGGCCAGGATTGCCTTTGGTATCCTAGTTCTTTTGTGGTTCCAAATAAATTTTAAGAACGATTTCTCTTGCTCTGGGAGGTATGTTGCTGGCAGTTTGATAGTGATTGCATTAAATCTGTACAACAATTTTTGGAGTATGGTTATCTTCACCAAAGATGTTGGTCTTTCCTATCCAGGAGCAGGGAATATCTTTCCATTTTCTGAAATATTCTTCTATATCTTTTCTTTGAGTACTATAAATTTTCATGAAGATATTTGACTTCTTTAGCAAAGTGGCTTTCAATATATTTCATTTTCTGCAGTGCTATTGTAAAAGTTATTGTTCTATTCCTTCTCAGTACGTTTGTTATGTGTGTAGAGGAATGCTATTGGCTTTTGAGTATTGACTTTGTATCTGACTATGCTACTGAATATTTGTATCAATTCTAGTGGCTTCCTGGTGGAATTTTTTGACTTTTCCAAGTATCATGTCACCTGCAAATAATGATAATTTAACTTGTTCTTTATCTATTATTATTCCTTTTATTTCTCTCTCTTGTCTAATGCCTGTAGTTAATGATTCCAAAACTATATTGAATAGGAGGGTTGATAGAGGAAATCCTTGTTTTGTACCAGATCTAAGAGTACAAATTTTCAGTTTTACCTTATGTAGAGTTATATTTAACCATTGTGTTGTCACAGACGGCTTTCTCAAATTGAAGTAGAGGCCTTCTATTCCAATTTTCTATAGAACTTTGAACATTTATGGGTATTGGACTTTGTCAAAAATGTTTTCTTCATCAGTTGAGATGATAATATCATTTTTAGATTTCATTGTATTAATATAGTGTATTACATTTATAGGTTTTCAAATGTGGAACCATCCTTCCATCCCTGGAATGAATCCTACCTGGTCATAGTGTATGATCTTCTTGGTGATTTGCTGTATTCTATTTGGTAGGATTTTATTGAGGAGCTTTGCATCTATGTTCATGAGGGAGATTGTCCTATAGTCCTCTTTTTTAGTTGTGTCTTTCTTTCATTTTGGACTCAGTATAATACTTGACTCCAAGAATGATTTTGGGAGGACTGTTTCCTTTTCAATTTCACTCAAGAGTTTCAGGAATGTAGGGATTATATCATCTATAAATTTATTGTGGAATTCAGCTATGAATCCATGAGGACCTGGGCTTTTCTGTGTCAGCAAGCTTTTTATTATGTTTCATAGTTTGTTGGCTGTTATAGACTTATTGAGAGTTGTTATATCTTCTTGATTCAGTTTTGTTTTGTACCTTCTGAGGAATCTGTCCATTTTGTCTGTGTCTTCTATTCTGTGGGTGTAGACATTCTAAAACTAGCACAAACTAGAAAATAACAGTATCAGCTCAATATAAGTAAAATCCGTATATTTAATTTATCCCTACTTAATTCACCAAGCCATGCCATAGGAATTTGGTAGACAAAACTAAATCAAATGTTAGATTTTCTCTCAAACAAATCTTCTACATTGAAAATTTATGAGAAAACAGACACTTTTATTTTTATATTCTTGTGGTATATAGTATTTGTATTTGTTTCAGGTAGTAAAGTTAGATAAAAAATCAATTTTAATGCAGTGTGATCTCTGTTATGTTATATATGGAGTACATAGGGATCTTGAGAAATGAAAATGCGTCAAAAGTAGTTTGACACCAAAAATTTTCTGGAAGAACCAATACAAAGTAGAATGACTTCTTATGTATCTGCTGACATGGATTCTTGATTATGTGAGCCTTTATCAGAGGAAGAGGCAGCAAAGAATAAGGGGGCACATAGGAATAAGAAAATGAAGGTACAGGAAAAACTCATAATGCTTCTACTTCAAAACAAGAATATTGTGCAAGAACATAGATCTTCGCTAAAATAACATCCATGCTACATGTGATTGAGTTGTGTGAATTTTAGGCTGAGTACTGTTTGGAACATTCATTATGACCATGAAGAATGTAGAAAGCACACATTTGCAAAAGCTCAAACAGGGTAAATAAACTCCATTGGATACCTGACAATAGAAATTATATCCAAAATAGGCTGAAAGACCTTAAAAATTTTAGAAGGAAAGATGACAGACATGAAAGAGATTGTGTGTGATAAAAGTTTTATATCACAGAGGAGAATTATGATTTTTAGCCTCCATTCTTAATGCTCCAATACCAACACCAACTTTTCCATCTTGGCTATGTTATCTCCAGAAAGATTTTGTTTTTATTGAGACATTTATTCAATTTTTATTGAGTACATATATAGATATATTTGCTCACTGTCAAGTAAGTGATGTTGTTGAAATCTCTTTCATACACTTAGCACAATTTCATCCATGTATTAGATTTTAAGTGATGAATTAATGAATGATATATGTCAATGTTTGTCAGGATGTCCCTCTAAAGTTTCATGCAGTCATACATTTTTTTCCAGGGGAGGCTGAATCTGGAATGTGAAATTTATGTGTGGTATAATTTTGAAGTCAAGGGTGCTTGAAATAAATGATGATCACTAGATTGGTCCACTAATGGGATTGGCACATCCCTAATCCAAGTAGCATGGATATAATACAAGGGACAGAAAGAGTCTGGTTTCCCCCTTCTTTCATTGTTTATGCTATTTTGTGGTAACTGTGAAATCCTCTCCTTTCTGATGGCCTTCTGCAAAGCCGCCATGACTTGGAGGCAGTAAATTATGGACTAAAAACACTACAAATTGTGAGCTAAACAAACATTTCTCCATTTAACTTTGTGTTTCAGGTATTTTGTATCAACAATGAGGGAAAAAATTAAGACAAAATTAGGTGCAAGACAATCAAGATCATTACTGTGAATATACCTAACCGTTTGGTTCAGGAATCTTTGGGAAAGGCTTATGGGAAGAATTTGCTGAGGTACTAAGATGTCAGCTGAAAAAGTAGCATGGAAGTACCATAGGTTATAGTGTATGAGAGATTCTGGAACTTAGAAGACCAGAAAGATGGTAAAGGTAACCTCAGGTTTCTGATGGGAAGAATTACTTTATGGTTACTGGAATCCAGACAATGTGCATTATGATTTTGTAGAAAATGTTTGTTCTTTACTCATTTCCAGAGACATTGCCTTGGAGCTATCTGGTAGAAGAAATTTGAAGGGTGTCAAATGTTATGGTGGTGGTCAGGCTATTGCTGCAGGATTTTAGCCCAATCAATTTTCAGACTCAAGAGCAAAGAGGCCAATAGAATAATATAGAAAGTTTTGTCTTTGATCAGAATGGAAGATCCAGGAAAATTCTGAGCTGCAAGACAACACAGAGAAGATATTGATTTCTAAGAAAGAACAGGAGAGTAGAAAAGACAGATAGAAGACAACACAGCAAAGATTAGGACTCCACCCTTAAAACCCTCAAAATTACAAAAATCTTTGCTTTATGAAGAGACCAGCACATTCTAGAATGTCATCTGCTTAAAGAAGTTGTTCCTCAAGATTTGGTTCATAGGTACTTGATCCCTATAGCTGAAAGGGGAAGTCTTGCTTGAAGTCCCCTTGATTGAAAACCTTGGCATCACCCAGGGATTGTTGTTTTTTGGAGCATCTAAAATACAAGATTATGACAGCAGGATGGCTTTCACCCAGGTTTCAAAGGAAGGCCTTGGAGAGTATGTAGTTTGACCCTGAGAGGGCTGTGTATCAAACTGTGAGTATGAAGCCAAAGGAGCAGTGGAGACCCCAGAAGTTTGAATAAACCAAGACAATAGATTGTCTGAGGAAAACTACAAGGAAGGATCAGAGCATGCCAAAGAGAGAATCAATGGCAGCTACAACCATTGGAAATGCCAGAATGACAAACTTTGCAGTTCAGTTCTTGCCTCAGATTGCCTCAAATGTTATACATGGAACTAAAAGGCATCATATTTGCACTGCTAAAAATTAGCCTTACTTTGGTTCCACTCCTTTGTATCCTCCTATTGGAAACATTTTGAATGGAAATGTCTATCATGTGTCATTGAATGTTCAAGGGTAAAGGTTTTTTTCAACTTGTACAGTGGCTCGCAGCTAAGAGTGTGCTAGGGATCTCAGAGGAGATGTGGGACTTGGACTTTTTGGCCGTCACGTAACTGTTAGGACTTTGAAATCTAGATATGGACAAGTTTCTTTTGTATAAAGTGATCTGTGCCAGTCTTTGGGGGTCAGGAGCAGAATATTACCATTTACATCTAGATGTTCTCCCAAAGTGTCATGAAAATATAGGGTTTCTACAGGGGCAGCTAAATCTAGAGTGTGTAAATGATTTATGGAGCAATGCTGAGATTAAGAGTGGATGATTACTAGATCAGTCCACTGATTGGGTTCCCACACCCCTAAGCTTGGAATATTAGATACAATATAAGCGGCAGAAAGAGGCTTATGTCTCTCTTCCTCTTACTTCTTTTTTCTCAAACCACCCTGCCTTGGAGAAAGCCAATTGAAACTGCTACAATCCATAAGCTAACGAAACCTTTCTTCTTTGACTTTGGTTGTCATGTACTTTGTCTCAGCAGTGCAGTAATTGACTAAGACAATAGAACTATAGACCTATATTCCCTTCATATCTTGGACCCAGATGATTATACATGAACCAAAATAAACCCCTCTTTCTTTAGGTTGTGGGTGTCAGGTATTGGATCCCCACAATGTGAAAGTAAGACAAAAGATAAGAATAATATGAAGTTTTTTTTTATCTTAAATAATACAAGTAAAAAGAAAATGTAAAAATTGCTAATGTTGTGAAAGAAAAATTCTGACTTATAAAACTCCTTGACACAATGAAGTATGTATCAAAAAAGAAAATAGAAATATTTTCAATCCTACAAAAGAATACAAAGCAAAATTTTCTTAAAATAAAACAGTAAGTTCATTAAGGAGTTGATATAACAGTACAGTTTAAAATTTGCATCTACATGGAAGGATATAATGTTGAGATAATAAATCTAGTTGTTTAAACCTATTTATAATGGCCATAACATCAAAAATTATCATAAGCAAGATACTCTCACAAGAAGAAACCACAACTAGATGTAACTACATAAACATATTTAAGGCCCACAGTATTCAGATATTTTAAATGACAGCTTCCTTCTCTTACATGTATTAAATTAGGTCAAACATTATGAAATACAGCTACATTGATTGGAAAAAATGTACATATACATTGACATTGGTATTACCTTTTCTCATAAAATAGATAATGGTTACTTAAGAACAGAAACCTTAGTATCCTTTTCATCCAGTAGCTAAATTTCTACAAATTTACGCAAGGAAAATCAACATCTAAAGAATTAAATGTGTCCATGAAGTTCTCATGATACACAGTAATTCATGCAATAACTTACATGTCTTGCATAAAATCTTGAAATCAAATTGTTAAACTTATTTCTGATATGGTTTAAAATTAAACTTATAATCAACAAGATCATGTATAAAATACAGGAAAGTCTTATGAAATGTTGTGTCTGAAACAGATACAAAACTAAATAGCTTCTATGATCACAACTATAAAAATAATCTAAGATAGCATAAAAATGGAAATTTGAACTATCCATTTAAAAGTATGAGTAAAATAACTTCCTCCTGTTTATTCATTAAAGATGTTTTATGTTTTACATATAAAAGATGATAAAACCTCATATTTTCATCACATGGTTAAAAGATAGAATAACATTGTAACAACTTACAAAGGAGCTTCTATAATTTCTAAAGGGGTATTGCACTGTTTAAAATAAATATTTGACTAAAATTATTTAGACATAATTTCTATGTAATAATTAACAAACTGTTCCCTACGGATCCTTCTATTATGTAGTATAAAAATTAGAATTAAAGGAGTCATCTGTTTTTCTGGGAAGAGGGAACTAGGAATCAAACTTAGGATCTCTCATTTGCCAAGCAGGCAATGTGTGACTCAATTATATCCATGGCTAAATAACTATTCTAGATGAACATTTTAAAAATTAACACAAAAACAGTTTGGAAAAGATGAAATTGTCATGGGATATATGCACTGATAAAGAGGATATCTGCATATCTGAATTTCAAAAGAGAAAGTGAGAACAATGAAAATAGTATGCAAATCAAATTTTGTGGAATTCAAAATATAAAGATAGGCTAGACATAATATAAACCATATTTTATTGTAAATTTAATTGTGATAGAGGAAAAATAGAGAAAGAATATTCAGTGAAATAGTGCTCAAAACTTCTAAAATTAATTTTAAAGTTATAATCTGTACATCAGAGAAGTTCAACAAATTAAGTATCCTAGGAAACACAAATATACTAGGAAATACAACAAATATCCTAGGAAATACAAAGTCCAATGTCCAATAGTAAAACTTCCTAATACAGGGTAAAGAAAGCAGCAACAGAAGAGTAAATAAATCACACACACACACACACACACACACACGCACACGCACAGTACACATACACAAGAATTCTCAAAGCATTTGCAACTAATTACCCATCACAAGCAATGAAAGCTGAAAGTAAGTAGAATGAGATGATCAATGTGCTGAAAGTAAAATAAAATATCAATTTAAAGATAGAGGCCTGAATAAAGAATAAGCATCGGTGTGAAACAGGAGGAAATAGCCTGACTGGACTAGTTTCAGGGCATCTTCCATTTTTGCATGCCATGAAAACAGCCATTTTAGGAACTTCCTAAATGGCTGGCAGGATAAAAATGTGGCAGAGAAGAGCCTCACAGAACAGACTTGGGGTTATATGAAATCTTTCTGTACTCCTCTACAAACTGTGAGTAGTCTGCTGCTCAGCAACATTTTCACCAGCACAGATCATGAGCTACAGAATAGTAGCATGAGTTGCTTCCTACAAACCTGTCCAATATCAGACTTATACAGGATAAATAAACAATAAATTTTTGTGCCTCAGGACTTCAATTGCAGTTGACTAGGCATGCCAGAAACTTGAAATGTATCTCATACTAATTGGGATATTCATCTGGCTCACACAGCTAATGGTAGTCCAGTTTATATTTCACTCTAGTGTCCTGGGTTTATCTGGGTGCACACAAAGATCTCACTGACCTGCTGCAATCAGAGATCTTCCAGAAACACTCTTTCATACCTAGCATGAGTCCCAAACAGCTTGAACCTTGATGAGGAGCTCAAACCACACAAATCTTTACCTAGTACACTTTGAATGTGACAGCAAACTAAAGTACCTGCTTCAGCAGAGTGCAAAGACTAGGGTTTGTTCCCCGGGCCTGCCATGCCAGCCTCACCCACTTGGCACGTTGAGATGGTAATTGAGACTGGGTGTGGCAGTGTGCATCTTTAATCCCAGCATTTGAGAGGCTGAAAACAGGACAAGTACTCCAAGTTCGATCTACTTAATGAGACCTTATGCACCCTAAATTCACAAAAAATTGGAAAAAGAAGAATTATATTATTATTATTCACAGATGACAACTGAATCTGTGGGTAGTATCAGCTCTACAAGGAAGACCCAAAATCTTCACCAAGAGATTCCTAGAATTAATAAACAAAATCAGCAGCAGAGCAGGATTCAAAGTCAGCAACGAAAAATCAATGTCATTCCTCTAGAAAAACAACAATCTCATTGAGAGAGAAATTAAGGAAACTACACACTTAACAATAGCATCCAAGAAAATGAAATTTTTTCAGCCCCTGAGACCGGCCAGAGACAGTGTGGCCGACTCCGCCATCCTGCTCCATCCCGCCCGCGCCTGCCCAGCCCCAGAGACCAGCCTCAGACAGTGGCTGACTCCAGCGGCCTCCGGGATCCCGCGCCAAGCTCTCCCAGCGAGAGCAAATTTACAGGACTCACCAGGCTTCCCAGATCAGGGAGAGGGTGGTGAGTCTGAGGGAGAGCCTTTGGCTTCTTCCCACACGCGCTACGCGGATCCCTGTCCCCAACCCCTCCAAGCCAGTGACTGGCCTGAAACCTCAGGTCCCACTCACCAACACCTCCCCGGAACCCCTGACCTAAAGCCCACTGATTGAGTGGGAATGTCCCCGATTCTCTGGGCATCAAAGTTCAGTGAGTGTAGAAACTCAGGCCCATCGTGCCTGAGATACATTTCCCAGGGATTAAGCTGCCCATCACCTCCCGTGGCCGGGTGACAGCTCCAGGCACACTGTGCCAGAGAAACACTTCCAGGTGATTACTGGTCCCACCCCACAGCCCCAGGCCCAGTGCAGGTCGGCCTGGAGTGAGAACTCCTAGCCTGCCACACCGGAGGGACATTTCTCAGCAATCCACGGTCCCACGCTATAGACCGAAATCCAGCACAGCCTGGCCTATAAGTGAGGGCTCCAGGCCCACTGCACCAGAGAGACCTTTCGTAGCCTTCTTGATTTACGGCCTGTAGACCCGGACCCAGCACAAGCTGGCCGGCTCAGTACAGCCAACTCAGTAAATAAGATCATCCACTATCCTTTTGTGAACCCAGAAAACCCACCAAAGCCCAGGCCCACCCACCTGGGGAACGCACTGCCTGACACAGGAGGGCTGACCCCGGGAACCAACATAGCGAAACTAAAGGAGCTGCAGCAAAAAAAGGAACTGAACACAACAGCTAGACCCAGGATAGGCATACCTGGGAAATCTCAAACTTAATAGACTGGCACCCGAATCTCATAACAAGCTAAGGTTATAGCTGCACCAAAGATCTATACCAAAGGTAAAAGATCAGTGCTATACAAAATGACAAAGAGAAGGGGAAAAATGCAATCCCAGACCTCGAGTCCATCAGGAAAGGCAGAGGACACTAGCTCAGCTGCAACGAATGAAATAACAGATACAGCAGCAAAGGAACAACAGCAGAAAGCTATAGAGGAAATAAAACGAGAAGTAATTCCCCAATTTAAAAAAGAAATATTTGA
>PVKA01053012.1:0-11436 GCA_004027165.1 Ctenomys sociabilis
AAATCTTGGAAACAACCAAGATGTCCATCACATGAGGAATGGTTGAAAAAGATGTGGTATTTCTATATAATGGAGTATTACTCAGCTATTAAGAATGATAAGTTTGAAGCATTTATACTGAAGTGGATGCCACTTGAACATATACTCATAAGTGAAATAAAACAGACACACATGTGCAAATATCGTATAGTCTCCCTAGTATAACAAGCGAAAAGCAGAAAAACAAAAGGAAACGTACAAGTAAAATCAATCGAGTCAGATAAGGTAAAGTGAATAGCGTATGCTGCAGGATACTAATCAGCTTTTCTTTTGGATGGTTAACAACCTAAGATCACAAGTCAGAGTTGGAGAAATAGAAGAGCCACAATGCCAGCCAACATTTTGGCCCTAGCCTTTCAAGGTCAGCAAAGACTCAGGACATAGAAGAACCTATACTGCAACATCATGAAACTCAGGTGAGCTCCAAATTTTCTGAACAAGGAGATTATGGAGCCACAGAGGAAAGAGATTGAAGTTCTATAGTGTGACTGGGGAGAGTCACATGAAGAGAAAACTTTCTCTCAAGCTCTCACAGAGAGCAAACTGGTCAAACATTGGCCGTGACTCATCCACATGGATGACACAGACAAAGGAACTACAGAATAATGTACAGGACTACAAGATAAACCCTGAGAGGACTTCACTGACCACATAGAATTTCTAGCTTGCTTTTTCTTTTGCACAACTTATTTTATCTCTTTGTATACATCCGGGAAGATCTGTTTTCCTGAAAAAATAGTGCCAAGCAAAAGGTGGTAGGTCAGTGGGAAAGGGGTAGCCTGCCCTCCTTTCCTTGCCCATTTTAGGTGTCTGTCGTAACAGCTAATGATTCTGCTGGTACTCGGCGGCACAACCCTGATGATCTTGGGGAGGTTCTTGGACCAGGTGCTTCCAGGAATTGGTGATTTACCATCAAAATCAGTACTTAGTAAATCACTCTAATTACAAATATATTTCTTCTGTCCATATTAAGTAGCAACAATTCTGGACTTCTTTTTATTCCCACTAACTGGTTAAGTGTGGATACAGTCATTATATTAAACCAGCACCAATGGTACCTAAAAGCATGCTTTTAAATGTGATTATCATGAGTCTTATTTGCTGTCTAGGACTCTGGGAAATTTACTTAAACTTGCATGCCTTCATGTCACTTCTGCAAAATATTGGTAATAATACTTGTCTTACAGTTTTTAGAAAGGATTAAGACCATGAAAATGATTACCAAAAAACTTGACACTGGTAATACACAAAAATTATCTATTCTTTTAATGACTTTTATAGGAATGACTTTACAAGCCTATGCAATGTAAAAAAAAATGAAGACTTAGAAAGTTGAAAACTACAATCACAATAGCAGTTTATATAGAGAAAGCTATGTAAGAGTGCCATTTGAGTGCCACTGAAAGACAGATCCCTTTGATTATTGCTGCCTTCCTATTTGTTCTGCTTGCCAATTCCGATGTGCCTCCAGGACAGCTCTCTAAATATTTGCATTTACTTACACTGCAAACAGATTGGTGTACGGAATCATTTAGTGAGTAGAGTACCTTAGCAGATGTGCTTCTGTTTGGAATTTACCCTAATTACTAATAAATGGAAATAATTTCTATGACTTATGGTTCTCCTCATTTGCTCCAAAGCCCATAAATATAGTTTTGCAATACATTAAAGCCTATATTTAAATAATTGACAGTTGATAAATAGATACACTTGGTTCATATTTAAATAGCTGATAAATTGATAGGTAGGCAAATATACCTTTGGAAAGATTTACACATACTTTTTTCCCAAAATTCTAAATGGCATAAAAGATTGCGCTAATGGCCCCAATTCATTATCACTCCTTGAACAGACTCCATTCATCAGGTGACGTTGCTACGGCTTTCAGCGGAAGAAGTGATTGTTTCCTACACCTGGCATCAGTGGGTTTCAGCAGAAACATTGCAAGACAGGACTTGTAAAGTCCCTACACATCCTGCATTTCTGCCATCCACCAAAGAAGTGCATCCCCATCTGTGACTCTTCACGGAGAGTCTTGAGAACTGTCAAACCAAATCCAAACTTAGGCATGCCAGTCTCCATCAGCTGACTTCGAGGTGCCCTTGGATAGTGAGTGAACTAAGCTGAGACCAGTGAACTACTAAAGAGAACCCAGCTGGATCAGCTGACATCAAATCCGTGAACCTCGCCTGATATGTGTACTTGTGAAAAGTGAGTGGTTACTCCATTAAGCTACTAAAGTTTTAGGGATAAGAATCACTACAAATCACTAAATGATAAGAATTACCAAAAATGAAGTAAATTTTCCTCAAATTGGTTCATTTTTCAGGAGAGGAAAATTTCTTTTCATTTTCTTTAGATGTGTCATCCATTCATGAAACTTGGTTAACATCTGATGTTAGAAACTAAAGGAAAGATTCACATCTGCAAATCACAGAAATAAAAATAACTTATTTGAACTGGGAAGCAAATGTGTTAATGTTAGGCCATGTGCAACATAGTAGGCAGTAAATGAAATCTGCAGCTAGCTTTCAAAATTGCATGAAAGAATGGAACATATTAGTAGAGAAGTTGGCAAACAATTTCCACTCATTTCTACCTTATTAAGGGTATATCACAATTTGAGGAAAAATTATGTTTCATGCTCTAAATTTCATATTTTAATGGTTTCCTACATCTAGACTTCAGTATATTTTCATTATTCATATACATATTATTTGTCCTGAGACATAAAATGGGAAAGTATAGCTCAAAATCTTGGGAGAATTATCATTACATTGTAAATTTTGATCATGTATCTGTAGCACTTAGCTTATGATAATATAAAACTGCCATACAGACAGAGAAGAGAATTTTAATTTCTTCCTGTAGATGACTAATATTGACATTAACTTTCCAACCTGGGAATTAGACATTGGACAAAATCCTTAGAGAGAAGAATGAGGATGGCCATTTGGTTCTTACACTAGTGATGTGAATTCACAGTGGCAAAGTGGCTGAGTAGCCAGACCTTTAGTTATAGTAGAAAACTCACACCTTAAAAGAATCTTTTCAGCCAATTATCAAAGAGTAAAATAAGGGCCCAGTAAAATAAGGATGGTTCAGTGGAATAAGTGCTTCCCTGCCAAGCTCAAGGACCTGAGTTCAATCCCCAGTTCCACCAAAAAAAAAAAAGAGTAAATGACAGTGAGAAGACAAATTTAATCTTCAAGTTAAATAAGAGATGTGAAAAAACCTATCATTTAAATAGAGTCAACTATAGAGAAATAGAAGAAACACTCAAACATAAAGAGCAAGAAGTACAGAAGTCGACATCTGTGGCCAGCTGCCCACTGCCCTAGGTCATCTTAGAGACAGAATGCATCTGATTCTCATGTCTCCTACATGCACAACACACAGTAAGTATTATGGGTCAATGTGCACCCACAAATAGCTCTAAAGAAAGGATTTCAAAATATTAAGAATTTGTAAATGATTTAGAAGACAGCACTAATAAAAAAAAGAAACAGTCAAATGTGTAATTTGTCATGTATTTCCTATAAAATGAAGATTTGAAGACAGTAGCAAGAGAAATCTTTAGAAAAAAAGAAGCTTAATTTCTTTTACTTATGCGACTTTTACATTCTGTATGGCTTTGGTTATTAATATAGCATACACATCAGGAGTTGAAAAGATTTATACATACCCCAGAGAAATGGTGTGCGTTGCTCTCTTTCTCCAATACAGTTGCAAACTCTGAAGTAGCTCACAGCACTGAATGTTAATAGATTTTCAGATATTCTTTAGGAAGTTATCAGAGCAAAGTTCGCAGTGAGCTCTGATTACTGCAATCTGAGAGTCTCCAGTGGAAAGCATAACAATATAAACTTTGGAAAGTTAACTAATCTCTCAAGACCAAGGGAAACTTGATAGTTCAACACAGAGAAAATAATAACAATATGTTTAGTGATTTATTTTCCTTGTATTATGCTTTTGGAAGTCAGATATTTCACAGGGGACTTTTTAAAGCATAAAATTGAAAATCAGGTATTTTTTTAAGTTAGAGAAGCTCAGAACATTTTATGTAATTAGAAGCAATATTAAATTGGTAATGTGGAAATATCACTGTAAAATAAAATAATTTAACTGCTATTGAATATTAAAATTAAGTGAGCCAAAGCATGAAAACCATTTGTATAAATGTGAGAACCTAAATTCATATTATAGTTTACATATAACTATAATTGGCCTGTTTCAGTTTTTGCTTTTCTTACTGTGCTTAAGGAGTTATAAATCCGTAACAGGATAGGGTTGAGTTTATGTCTGTTATTTTATCTGCTGTCGGAAGTCTGAAGACTATTCCAGTTTAGATGAATTTCCTATATTACAAGGCTCAGTGAAAAGTAAGTTCCTGATTTCCAATAGTGCAGCCACAGAATCTAGAATCCTTCTTGGGGGAAAGCATGAGAATTCTTAAGCTACTTGAAGATTTTGCTTCTCGCAAGAATTTTACCGCTAGAGGGACTGATGAGATGGAGTGGGCAGAGCTGGGAATTATTCCCAGATCTGGAATCAACAGGCACTGGCGGTGGCACTGACCAAATTCATCCATGGTGGCTTTGCTCTCCGTTGCCTTCTTTCCCACGCTGTTCTTGTGCTATGACTCTGTGTTTCTGTTATCTGGAACAGCACGACTCCCACATCTGTTCGGAGCTGGCCTCCTTCCCCCTCCCTAGTGCCCCACAGATTCTATGAGATACACAACACCCACTTTTAAGTCTTTGTTCAAGATGTCTTCTCAATGAAGCCAACCTTCACTCTCCTGTCTAGCACCACCATCTTCCTTGGAAATACACACACACACACACACACACACACACACACACACAATATTTACCCTTCAATCCTCCCTTATTAGTTACTAACCTCTAACCTGAAATATAACATATTTGCTATACTTAATGTGTTTTGTCCTTTCTCTACTTCTGGCACATAGGTGTCATGACGGCAGAGTTCATTGGATATTTTTGCTGCTAAATCCTCATACCTGGAATAAAACCTACTATATCATGATAGTTGATATTTAGGGATGGAGCTGTGAATTTGTGAATGCTTTCTTATGTGTAGGAAATGTTCATTAGCTGATCCTTTTAGAATTTTGTTACTATCCCAGTCATGCACTGTGTCCTTTCAACATGCCTATGCTGGAATTCTAAACTGCAATGTGACAGTATCAGAAAGGAAAGCCTTCCAGAGTTAGTAGAACACTGAGTCACAACCCCATAAATAGGAAATGGTACTTTTGCAGAAGGGTCACCGGTAGTTCTCATCCTTCTTTTCACATATGGGGTATACAACAAGAAGTTGATAATCTCCATGTCGGAAAAAGAATTTCTCCAAAATTTGACTCTGCTGTCACCTCGATGTTAAATAAGGACAACAGCAACAAGCCTTTCATTTATAAGCCACTTACATTGTTACCACAATTTCAAATAGTTGAGACAGTCATTGTTGCTCATTTAATCTCCCAAATCTCAAAAGACATTCTGAAACCCAATCTGAAAGCACTACTAGTGACTTGCTATCTTAGTACATTTCTTAGCATCATCTAGTATTTTTTCTGTCAAGAAGTGAATATAAGTCTTAGTGGATTGCAACCATTTAGATATCTCTAACTTTTTCACATCATATCTTTCATACATGTAACAAAAGATTATAGAATGTTACAAATCTTCAGCTATATTACTAATTACAGAGATCAGTAGCTGTGATCAGAGAGTAGTTTGTGCTGGCCCTGAGATAGGAGCACCAATGGGTATAGCATGGGTGGACTGAGAGTATAGAAAAGGATAAGGCATAGTTTTGTTTTTGTTTTGTGTTTTGCATTTAGTACAGGGTCTACTGATCTCACTACATAGATTGTACTCATAGTGATCCTACTGTTTTCAGCCTCCCAAGAGCTGGGATTACAGGTGTGTACCACTATGCCCAGTATCAATTGTCCTCTCAGCATGTCTGAGGGGTGGGGCCGGCACAGCATGATGGGAATCGAGTCTCAGTCCCTGTGTCTGCCTGAGCAGGCACTTTAATCCATTGAGCTATCTGGCCAGCCAAGGCACTGTTTCTTAATATAGTACTCTCTTCTGGTTCTTTCTAAGTTAATGCAAAGCCCAGATATCTAACCCAGAAATATAATTTTTCCTGAGGGATTTTTTTTCCACATGGGACTTTGTACAAGGTGTTATCCCTTTCTATTAGTGATCCTATGAGATATAGATCCAAGAGTTGCAGAAAAAAATTTAAAAACTCATCCATATCAGAAGCAGATAATTGAAGCAAAGAAATAGGCATTTTTCTGGATGTTTTGATTCTTCATTAAATTCCCAGAATCCCAGCTACAACGCTGCACTTTTAGTTCCTTAAACTGACAAATTATCATAACCTTTCCCTTAAAGGAAAGTTTCTCTTTC
This sequence comes from Ctenomys sociabilis, assembly GCA_004027165.1. Lineage (NCBI taxonomy): Eukaryota > Metazoa > Chordata > Mammalia > Rodentia > Ctenomyidae > Ctenomys > Ctenomys sociabilis. Next base: position 6,489 of record PVKA01053012.1, read on the forward strand.
TGTTGTAAAAAAAGAAAGAGGAGGAGGAGGACGAGGAGGAGGGAGAGGAGGAGAAAGAAGAAGAAGAACAACAATGACAATGACATAGCCTGATGGTGGCTTAGAGTTTCTCCCCCTTGGCCATGCTGTAGCCCTTTCAGGTTTCCAAGGCCCCTCCATCTCTTCCTAGACATCCCCTAAAATCAAATTGAAAATACATCCCAGGAGAACATGTAAGAACTATCCACAAGCATTAGCAATGTTTTACCAATTCATACTAGTCTTGTTTTTTTTTTCATTTCTTCTCTTCATCTTTTCTTTCTTTGATTTATTTTTTTTCACAGACAAATACATTCTCCAAATGAGTGCAAGTCAGTTATTACTTCATCATCTTCTCCATCAGTCTCTGATCCCGTCAGCCAGTAGAAATCCCTCTTTGCTTTGAGATGTTTGGCACTTATCCATTGCTATTTCTTTGTACATAGCAACCCTTGCCAGGACTACTTTTATTTATATGCTGTCTGGATTAGTCCATGAATATTTCAAATAAAGCCACGCAAAAATAAATTGAAATTACTGACCACAATATGTAGCACCTAATATGTATTCCATAAACATTTGACTGATGAAATATTTATGAAGGATTTCCAAAGGATATGAAAATAAGTCATTTAAGCTGTATTGTAACAGAATTTATCTTTGTGTAAAGGTAAATTATATCAGAGCACTGCACACTTAGTGATGATCCACAGAATTTCCTCTACATTGGAGCCTATAAAAAGTATCAAGTTGTTTGAATAACACGGAGGCCCATTGGGAACGGCATTCCACCATATATGACTTAAAGTTAACTGCTTTAAAAACTGGGGATTGTGGCAGAAAGAAAGACAAAAAATATTTTAAAAGGAAGAAAGAAATGTAATATATGTCTACTTGTTTACACTTATACATTATTTTCTAAATCTATAAAAACTGTTATGGAATTTTCTTTATTACATGTGGGTGGATGATTTCCTTTTTATAATGAGTTACAAGTGAAAATTCATTGGTAAGGTCTGAGAAGTCTGAGCATCAGTTTTATCTTTCCTAATGAATATTTTTTTCCCTTTGGAAACAGTGAATTATAAAGTAAAGCCAACATCTTACTTTGATTTCTTTATATATACACTAGCTGCTACTTGACAATTGTCCAGTTCCTGCATCTCTACCAAGAGTTATTAATTCAATAGTGGACCAAGGCAAAAATTATGTGAATTATATATTTTTCTCAATGTGTGATTGAGAGTAAGAATTTAAAAATTAGAGGCCACATCTTCTTGTTCTTTATTTTAACACTTATGAGGATTATATCTTTTACCATGTAAACAGAGGGCATTGTGTTATGCTGTAATTTTGTTCCTCATATATTTTGTGCATGGCATATAGGAATTCAAAATCTATTTCACTTACTTTTTACTATTATAGTAATTTTACATGCTTAAGATTCTTTTTCAGGTGACACCAGAAAGTCAGCAAAATGATAACAATCTCTCTCCAAGAAATCCTTTCAGTAGTCATTGTTAGCATCTTTTATTTTTAGTTATTTTAATCATCATCATTGCAATGACACATATTTATATTTCTAAGATATCTTTCAATGAAATGCTACACATTGCATTTTATTCAATCATATCTTGTTAGTAGCAAGGTTGTGTGCTGAGTGTGAAGGAGATGAAGTGAAACGTAGGACTTCAGATGAACTCAATTGGTAGATTTTATGGACAAAGAGCAGGAGTTGGAATGCGGATCCATACAGCATTGAGTTCATCTTGTGCACATTCTGATTAAGAAGATGCTGACCTGAGACCCACATCAGCCTGCATCAGATCTAACAACATTCTGAGTTTGCATCAATTTTACATTTCAAGATCTACCCTGGATATCTTCTGTTCTCAGTGTATAATGGAAACGTAAAGTAGAATAAGCCATCCGCAAGTTTTCTTCACTTTTTGTTGCAGCAAGTACTGACAACTAGACCAGAGCCTCTTTTTTCCCATTTAGGTCCTAAGAAGACATCACCTGTCCATTGTCATGTACCCAACACCTAGAAGACTATCTCACTGAATGTCTACTGAACATACCTGATTTCTGAATAGTGCTGATGTATGATTATACAAAAAAAAAATCTGGGAAAAAATAAGAAATACACACACAAATCTTTTTATGTTGAGAAATTTGCTACTTGTGACCTTGTGTATGCACTTGACTCATAAATTCCTCTACTTTAGCTGTTCTATCTTTGAAATTTCCTCATACTCATCATGAACACATTTTCTGGCTATTTTACATGTAGTTTTGTAAGTAGCTGTAGATGGCTTTTGGTTTGGTACTAAGCAAAGTTAAATAAATCAATGTGACTCACTCATTCAAGTAATTACCAGACAATATTGCTATAGTGATTGTTTTTACTAAATGTGTTACTTTCAAATTTATAAGATGGGAAAGATATATATATAATTCCAAAGCACAGTCACGTTCTAATAGAACCTGATCTATCTAGGTAGAATGGCATCATTGTATACAGTAATATAGTATACATACTTGTTGAAAATATTAGGGCTGGCTAGATGGCTCAGTGGACTAGGAGTCTCCTCAGGCAAGTTCAGGGACCAGAGTTCAAGCCCTGAAGCCACATGCAGCACCAGCCCTGCCCCTAGGCCCAGTGAGCTGGTCACCAAGTCCTGGCATGGTGGTGCACATCTGTAATCCCAGCACTGGGGAGGCTGAAATCAGGAGCGTCACTATAAGTATGAGCTTTGTAGAAAGACCCTGCATAAAACACATGCAAAAAAAGAAAAGAAAATATTAAATAGTTGTAATTTTATGTTTTATTAATCACTTTCCATGTAACATCATTCAAGTAGTTATTATATATTCTGGAGTTTAGTAGTAACCATTATATAATAATAATCACTTATCATGCATATTTATACCTTATATGTCTATTTATTGAATGGATATAATATAAATACACATATTTATTGAAAAGTCACATGTGCATAGAGCTTGCTTAAAATACAGAATTATTAGAAAAATGATGAATGGCAGTTACTGCAAAGTTGCACTGTCACACTGATTGTCAGTGCTTTTAGAAAAGTCTTGAATTTCCCAATACATACTTTAATGTGTTTGGTCTGGAATAAGGTACATAAAGTTCAGCTCCTTTGCAATTCTTTAATTATAATATTTTTACAAACTATTTTCTTAATTTTTTACTTAATCTTTCTCTCTCTTTTTTGGGGGGTAAAGATGGGGGCTAGCTCGTCCCGCCCTAAGGGCAGGGCTGGCAGGCAGCGTGTAGTGCCAGGGACTTAACTGTGGTCCCCTGTGCCTCACTAAACTAACTTAAGGAGACACTATCTAACCAGCCCGCTTAATCTCTTAAAGTGCTCTGCAGATTGGAAGGAATACATTGATTTGTGAAACATGTTGAGGAGTCCAGGAGAACTTTATGAGGTTTAACCGCGTGGATTTTTATATGTTCCAGATCTACTCTTTAACTTCAAAGTCCAGGGTGGGAGTTGCTGTTAGCTACAAAGTGACAAGGACCTAAAGGATTTCCCTTCACTATATAAAGGTCCTCAGAAGACCAATGTTGATTGTCACTGATAAATGAAAATGCCATGCATTCAAGAATACTTGTTATTATAAGATATAAGAAAAGACAAACAAAAGTGACAGTCATATAAATAAGAAATCAAGAAAACAGAGTTAGATAAATTGAATTTTAATATTTTAAAACTAACTTCAGATGTAGGCATCTTAACATTCAGGATAATTTTGCTAATGGAACTAGAAATATTCAAAGTCTATTTACTAATGCTTCCCTCTCTCTGGTAAGAGTTTATTTGGACATTGGCAATATTTACTTTATGATTTTCCTTTCATTCTTTGCATCATTATTGGGAAGCTAGTCCTGAAGTTGACACACACTTTTCTAATGCACTCACTTAAAGCACAAGAGTTTGGGAGTTAGTGTGCTCCTTTAATGCAAATTCGATTATCTAAGCTTTGGTCCATTATCTTGGGCTCATAATTTAATTTTCAGAGGGAAATCTGAATTTTCTCTTCTATGCGTTTTATAAGAATCTCAGAATAGCACCCAAGTAATGCTATTATGCAGGCACAAAAGGATGTTCACTAATTTTCTTAAATATACATGCATAGATAAAAATATACTAATTTTCTTTAGAGTGTGTGGACAGACATTCAAGGAACTTTAAAGCAGGTGAACTTATGGAAACAGACATCTTCACTAAGACTGAAAAGAGTTAATTATTCTCTATGGTCGCAAATACATACTTGGACAGTATAAGATAATAAGCCTAAATTTCAAAGAATGAGGTTATTGCAAAATGATTTCTCTATCTTTAGAAGACAGACAGTGGTCATAATGATACGGAACCTACAGTATTATAAGGGACTGCCTCAGGTACTCTTTTATTTCTGGGACCAATACCTGACATCAAAAATGAAGGAAGGAAAGGTGTACTTCGCTCACACTTACTGACAGTTTCAGTCCATACTCAGCTGGCTTCAAGACAGACTGGTGTATGCAGAGGGCGGCAGCCCATAGTGGTGGAAGAGCGCAAAACTGCAAGAGCAAAAGGGAGGGGTAACAGCAACAGTGGCAACAGAGAACAGGTTTCTCTGTATCTCTTATGTTACATTCAGGCTATCTACCGCATGCTATGTGTAGCATTCATGCCCACAATCCCAGCAGTACTCAGACATATAATCCCAGCCTTGGATTATGAATTAATCACAAACTGTAGAACTGTACCTCAACGACTGCATGAGGCTTTGGGGGTATAAATACACACAACTCATAACAGGGACACTACTGGAACAGAATAGAGGTACTGATGAAGGGTGCAGAAGTGTGAAAATTGTGAAAAACTTGGAGCTGTATTGTACTCAGAACTTGCTC
>PVKA01053013.1:0-11438 GCA_004027165.1 Ctenomys sociabilis
CGGATGGATAGATGGATGGATGGATGGATGGATGGATGGATGGATGGATGGATGGATGGATGGATGGATGGATGGATAGAAGGAAGGATGGAGAGCTGGCAGGGCATGTGCCTCGGCTCTCACGCAGTCTCGACCGCTGTCTTAGAGGAGGGGCTGCCACGATGGTCAATGGTGGCGGTGGCAGCTTAGCAGCCAAGGTGTTTACACCTTTTTCCTTGCCTTGGAATAAGGCGTGTGACTGCAGGCTGAGCTGGACCAGCGCTCCCCTCTCCTGGATGCTTTTGTTCTGTGAGTACTGTGACTGTGCTCACCTCGTGTAAACAGTTCCAGCAGCTCTGACGACACTGACCCTCTCTAGGATCTCCCCACGGTCTTCCTGAACCAAAAACAAACAGTCCTTAGGGAAGCGCTGGGTCATAGGTAGGAGGGAGGCCTTTGCAAAACGCTACCTGTTGAAGTGCGGCCCTTTAACTCAGACTTCACCTCGGAGCATCTATACCAGGGCTGGAAGAGAGGCTACGATTCTAGCAAACCTCCTTCTACCGTTTTACCCCTCAGTGGAGGAATGTGGCACCCTGGATCCTCCTTTGCTCTTTGCGATGGGGGAGGGCCCAGACAGCTGTCCTTAATACAGGCTTGGGGGCTCTCTGACCTATCTAAAAAGTGACTCAAAATAAACACTCATGTTCTATTTTAAAGAGACATGATTTTGAATATGCTACTTTGAGCCACGTGCATGCCACAAGCTACCAGCTTTATTATTATGACAGCGCAGTTGTGTTTTCTGTTGGTCAGATCATTGTTCCTGTTTTCCCACATTAAAGAATTTCCCACATGTTAATTTTTTTTTTCTTGCTGGAGTTAAGGGATCTCTTTATCCCTCACTCTAATGCCACAGTTTCTGCAGAGCTCATTCATTTCATGTTTACTTCAGTAGTCAGATTCTAAGGAGACAGTAACATAGGTAGGAACAGTAACTGGCAGGGCCCGCAGAGTTGATGAGCAACAAATATGTAATGAAAGAGGAGAACAGGGCTCACTCCAAGCTCAAACCCATCTTGAATCGTCTATCAGAAAAGGTTTTGGTACTTCCCCAAAGTATTAATTTGAATTTTTTTTTATTTTAGCATATTAATTCTGTACAAAAATTTAGAGATTTAGGGTTTAAGGCAAATTTCAGAAACTGTTCAAAGATAGCAAAACAAAATGCTCTGCACAAATGGTAGAGACATTTACAATGAAATAGCAATTTTCTTATCTTTTAATGTTTTAATTATCTTCTCAGGGTGGAGGTCAGGAAAGGGGTAAAGAAGAGAGAAAATCCAGACCTCTTAAATCTTTTTCAAACCTGCTGTCTGGGTCTGATTCAAGTTCATTGCTTATTCCATCAGCTCGAATGAATGCCAAAGAGAAGTCCAAATCCCACCTCTGGCTGCGCTCAGTATCTGGTTTGTGAGCTGTAGGTCATGTTCTCTGAAATTACCTTGCTTTTTAAGGAATGATATCAGAACTTCCACTCTCTAAGAGAAATTAGTACATGAAAGAATGCATTGCCCTCCCATTAGATGTGTAGAAACTATCCACTTGAATGACAGTCATCCAGTACTGAAGACTACCTATCCCAGACCAAACTCCAGCCTCACTCCACTGCAACCCCTCTGGGCATTACAGCTCAGCTATCTTAATCCAGGCCAGGCCTTACCTATACCATACCATCCCATCTGTTTTCTCTGACCCAATTCTTCCTAGCATGTTTCCTTCCCTGACCCATGAAGCCCTTCCTGGCCAGCAAGCCGCAAGAAGCCCCTGTGCTCTCCCTCACCACACCATGCTCATGTCACCATCTCTTTGTGTCTAACACACTGCTCATTATGAATGTCTTTCTTCCCTTTCATTGAAGTCAAGCTTTGCATTGAATTCTATTTTTATTTGCCCTGTAGTACCTAGCACAGTGCCTGAGACATGGTCATTATTCAGTAAATACTTGTGAAATAAAAGAACGAAGGTGAGAATTCACTGATGCTCAGGGAAGTTTTCTGGCCTTGCCTATCCTGGGGGACAAAGTAGTAGTCGCTTTCTAAAAACCATTTTCAGTTAAATTGCTGGTTGCATTTGGGGATCGACAAATATAATCATTTGTCTTGACAAAGAGGGGCTGTTCTTGAACTTGGATGAATTAACCCTTTCAAAAATTTTACCAGTCAGAATGAGCTGGCTAGCCTGAAGAAGACTGTGTCAGTTGACTCGTACCAGCTGCCTCCTTCTTCCTCTTCTCCTTCCCTGTCTCCTCCTTCCATATGGCTAAAAGACTGCCTGGTACTCCTGCAGAATGCCAGCTACAAGACCCAGCTGGAAGCAGTCAAAGACAATTAAAAGTAATCAGGCTGGCACGGCCAGAGAATAAAAGTTGGCTAGAAGGGGTTAGGCTGGCAGAAGCTGACTGGTGGACACCTGGAGAAGGAGCTGAGAGCAAAGCAGAGACAGCAGGCATGACAAAACCTTTGCCTAAAAGACATCCTGCAAACTCTGCTCTCCCCTAGCAAAGCATCCCGTAAATAATAGAGTCTGTACTTGAATCTATGCTGCCCCACTTCATATCTACCATGATTTTTGTCACAACACCCAGCTACTGAATGGGCCAGTGCAAAGACTGAAGTCCTAGAGTCTGGTGTGTGCAGGCACCCTAGTGGGTTCCTGGGAAACAGGCTGACACCAGCAGCCCAGAATGAAGCACTTCTCAAAATGAATCATGGTGACTGACTCACTGCTGTGTGCCTCAGTTTCCTTAATCTGTAAGCCTGGGCTATTAAGGAAGTGTAAGGTGGGTATTCAGTCAGGTGATACACATGAAGCACTTAGCTTATTACAATGGTAAGCTCAGCTCAGGGTTGGCACATTCCTTCCTTTAAGGCCACTTTCATCATCACAATCCAGAGAAGTCACTCAAGAATTCCCCAGAAGTCCACAAACAACTGCCCTGATGAATCATGGAAGTGATCTCCATGTTGGATCTCTTCTCCGAATCCAGAGTCCTATGACCAACCCCTTCACCTCCACAGGCTGTGTGATGGAATCTCAGACTTCACCTGAGGCTAACACGCACACACACACACACACACACACACACACACACACATATACACACAGTGCATGCATAGGCCCATAAGTTTTCCTCCCTGATCATTTTCTAGAACTTTGATTTTGTCCCTTTTATGTCTCTGTAACTCCAGCTACAATAACAGCCTGGGCAGCATAAATAACACACATGTCTTCCTCACTGTTCTGAAGATCATGTAATCCAAGACTTAGGCATCAACAGATATATAGAAAGGACTCCATTATGGAGACTGAGAAGTCCGACATCAAGGTGTGAGCTGATTCAGTTCCTGGTGAGAACTGAGCCCTCACTTGGAAGGGAGTGGGCGATGCACTGTGGGGTCTTCTTTTCACAAAGACACTAATACCTTTATAAGGCTTCCCACCTTCCTGGCCTCAAATAAGCCTAATTACCTCCCAAAGATCTCATCTCTGAAAATCATCATATCATATAAGGATGAATGCTTCAGCTTCTGGACTTGAGGGAGGGAATACATTCATCCACAACATACTTCTACACTTTCTGAAGTCCCCTACTTCTTTCAGGGCTCTGCTATAGTCATCAGAAGGTAGGAAATGGTTCCAACTTCCCTAATCATCACTATCTATCCCCAGAGCCTGCTCAGTTTTTCTTCATAACTTATGAAGAAGGTGCATGAGCCATCTGTGTTCTCAGTCTCTCTTCTCCCCCACCCCCATAGAATTTAGGGTTCATGAAAGAAAGGACTTTGCAACCATCACCCATGTATGCCTGGCACATTGTGCACATTCAGCAACAGCAAGACAAAACTTGAGCTAACCTTTGATCTGTCCTTGTGAGAAAGAAGGGAATTTTTGGACTTTGAGTGGCTGGGCACCTGGAACATGATGGGGTGTGGATAGTTTCCCAGCAGAAGTGGAGCTAATGTTCCAGAAGAGAAACAATCCACTCTTCACACCAGAAATCAATGGCTTTGTGCTCACCATGGCTGCTTCCGTCCCCAAGAGCTGAGTGGAATGGCTGTTTGGGGAAAAAAGTGCCTCTCACATCCTTCTGTAGGGGAGCCTAGGGCTTTAGGGCCTACACTAGGTGTTTGGCCCCTGGCTCCAAATCCAAGACAGAGAGAGAGAGAAATGGAATGAAATTTAGAACATTCTGTAGGGAAGATTGTATCTCATGCACTCAGGCATGCATTTCTCATCTGGAAATGGTGCCCGCCTTATGCCAATGCAACGCCTCTGGGAGGCCATGCCATCTGCATCCGATGCCTTTCCATGTGCCCAGTATGCCCCTTAACTCCTTTCCCTGTCTTCTTTCTGTTCTTCGACATCCTTCCCCCCAATAGCTACAGCATTGTCCTCTCACCATCTTCTAGTCTTTTCTCAAATGCCACCTTCGTGTATTTTTCCCTGACCTTTTCTCTACAATGCACACATCCCCAGATCCCCATCTCTTAATTCCTCATACTTAATTCCCCACCCCTGCGTTATTTTCTTCACAGCATTTACTTCCATCTGACAAATCACATATTTTCCTTATTTGCTTTGCTTATTGCTTATCTTCCCCTCTACAATGCCTCCATGAGGAATGGGGTCTTGGCTGAGTGCATTATACAGGGTACCCGGACCCTGGGAAGAACCAGATACACATGTGTGGAGGTTGCATGAATGTGTAAACCATCATAATAAATGTGCAGGCAGGAAAGAGGAACAGTAGAAGTGCTAGAGAGAGCGTGCCTCTCTAGAGCAGACGGAAAAACACAAACCCTTAGTATTCGTGCTACAAAAATAAACCTCCAAGACAAGTCCCGCATTTGAATTATGGCAGGAAGGGCAAGGGTATCGTCAGGTCTGAGTTGGCGACAGTGGCTGGCGAGGTACTGCCTACTGTCCCTGTCTTGCTGAGGATCTTGCAGAGCCTACCGTACTGAAGGTCTGAATGTAACCTAGAGACAGCACACCCGGTGGACCACTGTGCCATGTGGCCGCAGAAGAGCCTCAGCCAGAGCAAAATCAAGTGGCCCTGAGCCCCCTAGCCCTCGACAGACCAGGGTCTTTGGGCTGATAACTAAGCCAGCCTGGCTATCAGGTGGACAGTGCCGCTATGAAGCAGGCGCCCCCTGCTGGTGGACTCATCTGTTTTCCCTACCTGGCCCAGAAAGGCTCCCCCAAAGGAATCCCAGATAATACTGCCGGTCCCACAAGACCAGCAGCTCGCTCTGACAACCAGCTCCGTGGCCTTGGGCGGGCCATTTAACCTCCCTGAGCTTTAGCTTTGTTCATCTGGAAGGGAAGAACTTCTCTCTGTCGTTGCGAAGTCCCAGGAGTGTTGCCAGGATGAAATGAGGCAAATCTATGCAAATACGCGCCAAAAATAGAAGCTATTATGGTTATTGTTCTTAGCACAGCAGTCTTACATCAAAGTGGAGAGTGCCTAGGACGTAAATCAGAACACGATGTGTTTAAAATAAAGAGGGAATGATTGAAAAGACGGTATTGGGTGCCTATTTGGTGGGTGCTTTCTGGTGCGCTTTAGTGTGAGGGTAAATGCCTTCACACTGCTAGCCACTGCCACGGGTTCAGCCAAACCCATCTCTACCTTTGCCTCCTGATCCCTGACCTTCTGTCCCTCTTTCAGACCATTTAACTGACCAAGCCACCACTTTCCATCCCTCCGCCCCTCCATCCGTGTGTGTGTGTGTGTGTGTGTGTGTGTGTGTGTGTGTGTGTGTAGAAAGACAAGATGAGGGATGAATAAATGATCCATACATAAATAACAATGGATGACTGATAGACTGACAGATGATTAATAAAAACATAGAGATGGCAAAGACAGGATAGATAATTTACAGAGAGATAGATGATAGAAAATAATGGATAGTGATAGATAATTGGTAAGTAGATTGATTATGGAGAGATAAATCAATAGATACAGACAGATAAATAGATGACAGAAAAAACAAAGGTAGATAAAGAAACTGAGAAAGCCAGATGTGGCATTGCATGCCTGTAATCCCAGGATAAAGAAAACTAGAGTAGAAAATTTGTGTGTTCAGGACTGGTATGGGTTACATAGTAAGACTGTCTCAAACAATAACAACAGTCATAATAAACTTCAACATTATTACTTAAAAATAGAAAGAAAGGATTCCTAGATATGCAGATAGCTTGAAATATCCAAGGGTGGATAATAGATGATTAATAGATGATGAACAAAATGAAAAGGAGGGGGAGGGAAGAAGACAGACATTCTCCATCTCCACCAGATAGTGCCTATCTCATGACCAGGTGCACACTGACACTCCAGCCACTAGGGTTTCTCACCTGTTCATTGTCCTTAAGGCCCAGTTTGAGCACAGTACAGCCTCTGTCTACTTCCAGCTTGGATCCACCATCAATATCCAAGCCTGTGCCTTCCTACCCCGTCAGTGGGTCCTTGGTTGCACCCTCCACCTGCAGCACGGGTGTGAGCTGAGGCAGAGCCCCTGCTGTAGCAGTGGCAGGACTGTGGGGTCTGAGCTTGCTGCTTGTGCAGCTGGCTGGGCCCTCAGGCTCTGCTCAGCTTCCCTCCTAGATGCAGCATTGCTTTCTATCTTGCAGTGACGCTGAGCCTTATAACTTTGTGGGTCTGGTAGAACTCAATGTTTGCAGGCCAGTTCTGGAGGAATGGTCACTTGATATTCCATGTCCAGATGCCCTTGCTCTGCCAGGAGCCCACATCAGCACATCAGGAGTTCTTTACTGAAGATTATAAAATTTTCCACTTCAGGTGGCATAGCCTAGTTGCAGAACACTGGAGGTCTACTTGATGATTCTCCCAAACAGGCTACTGCAAACCACACATGGCATTTTCCCACCACTGATACCACTAGAAACCTCAGATCTGCTAGATCGTTTGACCCAAGCAGCAGGGTTGTTTGCACACTAGCCTGGATCCACCCTAGAGCCCTTCTGACACTTGCATTACAGCTGGCAGTTTTCCTTGTAACATGGCCTAAGGATCAAAAGAATATTCCCAAATGTGGACATGAAGAGACCTACCAGCACTGGGCTTCCTGCTTCATAGTGCGGAAATGAAATATTTTGTCTTTTACATTCAGGTGGACGCCAATATGCCTACAAAACCTGGAAGCAAAGTAGCAGGTTTCTGAAACATAAGGTTTGTCTCCCATGATCAAAGCCTAGGTGTCTCTCCCAGGCCTCCACTTGCTACTTCTAGTTCATCCAACTGATTAACAAGGCATGGAAATCACAGACCAGGAGAGTCTCTGCAGATATCCAACTGGTCCAACTCTCTTCAAATGACACATTACAGAAGGCAAAGAATCTGATTGAAGTGAATACAAACTTCTTTTTTTCCCGTTCTGATAATTATGGAAAAGAATGCATTCACAAGATTAGTTGTCACACCCCGTGTATTAAGGGTTGCATTTACTTATTTTAGTAAAAATGCCATATCTGGCAAGGCAGCTATACTTTGGGATACTTCAGTTGGCATTTTCAGTAGTGTGCTGTCACTGTCCAGGATCCAGTGGTTTTTGCAGGGACCAGGGCTAATAAGTTATATGGATATATGTTGGAAACTAGCACATTTACAACTTTTAGATATTTAACAGGACTACTAGTCTCTAATGTGCAATTGTCTTTTAGTTTTAGGGTCTTCCACATGGCCTTCTCCACTACAGTATCTCTTATCTCACAAGCCAAATGATCGCTGTAGTTGTAGCACAACTGTTGTATGCCATATATTCCAATTGTACCTTTGAAAAATAGGGACACAATCACCACATGAATCCATAGAATAGTGGCCTTGACCTGGGGATACACCATTGATTGTGGGGCCTTTTCTGCTCTGCTCTATCAGAGGTCTATGATGAATGAGGCTTTAGGTTTCCAGGTATCATTCAGACCTAAACAGGCATGGAGGTGTTTTGGTATTTCCTCTGTTAACTACTCACCGTTGTGTAATGAATTACTCTAACATAAAGACTTTTAAAAAAAGACTTAAAGCAACAATAAGCATCTAGTGGGCTGGCCAGACAGCTCAGCAGATTAAAGTTCCTGCAAGCAGGCAGGATTTGATCCCCAGGGCCTGCCACGTCAGCCCCGCCCCTGAGGACCACTGAGACAGCGATTGAGACTGGGAGGGGTGGCCCCTGCCTGTAATCCCAGATACTGGGAAACTGTAAACAGATGGATCACTACAAATCCAATCTAGTGAGACTCTGAACACCCTGTAGATCCTTCCCTGAAATACAAAATAAATAAATAAATATTTAATATTTCAAAGTCTCTGTAGATCAGGAATTTGAGAGTAACTTGGGTTATTCCAGCTCAGGGTCTCCCATGAAATTATTGTCCAGATGTGGGCTGGAGGAGAAGAGGAAAGGAGACATGAGGGAGACTAACTGGAATGAATGTGATCAAAGTATATACACACATGTGTATGACCACACGGAAGCCCAGTATTCTGTAAAATTAATATATGGGGATAAGATGTGAACTAGAGCTACAGTCAGCTAGTAGCATTGGCAGAGCTAGGTGATTCCATTACGAAATGTGCGGCTGGGAGATTCACGCTCCAGGAGGCCTCAACATTTCTAAATATCCAAAGGGTGGTTTGCATGCCCTCATGTGACAATTGTCCCCCCAAGAGCAGTGATCCTTAAGTGAAGGCAAAGCTCAAGCTGTCACATGCTTATGGCTTAACCTGGGAAGGCACACCGTGTCACCTCTACAATACCAACCTTGGTGACAGCACTTCTGTGGAAGAGGACCTCCCTCAGGCTTGCAGTTTCTCCATTTCCAAACTTGAAAGAATTTTCCCACCTGGAATTCACTGATTGAAGGAAAAGCCATATATTTGGGAGGAAAGACTACCACATTAAGGTATATGTTCACAGGAATAATTTGGACAATCCTTCCAGAAAGGACCCATTTTCCACAACTCTGAAGAGTAAGTAGCCCCCCTCTGCAGCCACTCGACTTAGATGGACATTACAATAGTCACAGCCACCTGAATTCTGGCAAGTTAAACACTATCAGCTGGCCTTGTGAGTCCAGGATCCTGTCCGCTCAGATATCTCTGCGGTGGCATCTTCTGCTGAAGCTGGGGGACTACCATCCCTGGGCTTTTCACCGCACCAGTGTTCCTCACATCAGCCCATTCCCTGGTGCTTAGGGAAACAGAAGGTACTCTGGGTCTTCCTGTGGAATTTATCCAACTGCAGCTATACTTGGAATGCTGTGTCCTTCTGCAAATTCACATCGCAACTTAATTGCTAAAGCAACAGTAGTAAGAAGTTAGGATTTTAGGAGGTGATTGGGCTCTGCCTTCACGGATGGAATTAGAGCCCTTACAAAAGAGGTTGAAGAACTACTTTCAGCCAGGAGATGGAATTAGCAGAAATTGTGAAAGCCTGGGAAACTGAGGCAGGAAGACTGTTGCAAGTTCAAGGCCAGCCTAGGCTATATAATGAGCTTAAGACCAGCCTGAACTGAATAGCAAGACCTTATCTCAAAAAAAAAAAAAAAAAAGGTGAAATACTATTTCTGGGAGAAAAATTTAACACGCAGGTGAAACTACAATAGTGAAAGTGAAACCCCTCCCACAAGTGAGACTTAGTTCACTATTTTACTTGATTTTTACATCAAAATCACATTTAAAATACAAATTAACCTCAAGAGAGAATCAGTAAAGATTATGCATAATTAAGCTCCTACAAACAGAAACCAAGACATATAATAAGTAACTCAGAGCTCAGACCTATACCAAAAATAGAATACAAGACAGATTTCAATGAGATCCACCTTAATGAAAGTCAAAATTATAGCTTTTTGGTGCTACAGGGCACAGCATGAAAACATGTGCAAATAAAGCTTTGGTGCCTGAGCAGTGGTGTGCACCTATCCCCAGGAGGATGCTGAGGACAGTCAAGGAAGAAAGCTCGATGACACAGTGCCAGGAAAACATGCAAAACGGAGCAGAGTTGATTCTGGGGTGTGGGAGATGTGGGCAACAGATGCTATTCATGGACCAGACAGTGAAATATCTTTATTTATTTATGCTATCTACGGCCTTCTGAGTTTCCTAAAATCTTAAGGATTCAAATATCCCAGAAATATTTTTCACAGTTCATGTAGAGTCTAAGTGGCATCAAACAGCACAGACAGGGAACTGAACCCTTGGGTAGGAGCTACAGAAATATCTGAAATTCTTCACAGGTGGTAGCAGATACACTGGGACATGGGGCCTTATGGCACTGCTAGCTATGGATATAAATCAGCCGCAGCAGGACCCAGGTGCTTTCACGAGGGACTCTACACGCCATAAGCACAAGAGGAATGAATATGAGTTCTAAGTATCCATCGCCATCTTTTAGCACCCAGATGTTTCACACACTTTGTGGATGCCACTCAGTCAGGATATTAAGTTCAAAGTAGGGTGCCTTTGAATAATTCAAGCTCACAAGGTCTTCGGTACCAATATGTAGGTATAATAGAAATTTTCTTGGTCTAAGGGGAAAAAAAGTTGCCTAAATCTGTCGAGTGAGTTTGTATAAACCAATTTCACATCTGAAAAATTTTACATTTCTTTAAGATGACTAAAAGGATTTTAAATTGCTATTTATTTCACTTTTTAAAAACTCATCTTACAAATTCTTCATGTGCAAATTTTCTTCTTCTTAGATCCTGAGAAACACTTATCAAAAATTGTCAAAGTCCCCAAGGTACTAGTGAGGAAAATGAAGTGGCAAGGTTTGAGCCTCCTGCACAGCCACAAACCAAGAAGAAAGTTGTATTCTTATCTTGTATCTGTATAAAAATTAAGTCAAATGGGTCAGAGACCTAAATATATAAAGCAAAACTATAAAATTCATAAATATAAGCATACATTTCTAAAAAAAAAAAAAAAGGTTTGAGCCTCATTCTCAAGTAAGCAAAGCCACGGCTGGAACAAGATTGAAACTATTTCAAAGAATTGCTCACAGTGTTAACTCACTAACTGGCACAGAATAAGGATGTGTGCAAAGGATAGGTACCCAAAACACCATGGTAGGAAAGCGATCCTGAACCAAGATCCCATGCATGCCCATTATAAGCTGGTGTCAGTGACATGACAGTGTCACTGAAGATGAATCCTACTCCAGAACAGTAATCTACTGCTGCAGCTGCTGCTGCTGCTACAGTACTGGCAATGAAAATTACTGTATTTTATTTTTAATTTAGTCACTTGGAACCTTTGGTGTTTTGTTCCACTGATACCATTTAGTTTAAGGAGGACAGATAGATGATAGATAGATGATTGATAGATAGATAGATAGATAGATAGATAGATAGATAGATAGATAGATAGATAGATA
>PVKA01053014.1:0-11435 GCA_004027165.1 Ctenomys sociabilis
GTTCCGCCTTGGTATGTTCGGAATAACAGGAAGTAGAGTGTGGCCCTGCCCTGTCTGTCGATCCGGACAGAATGAGGGGGCTGCCTGGCAACAGAGCGGGATTGGCTGTATGCTAATATGTGACTGCTGATGATTGGCTTAGCTATACTATATAAGCTGCTGTGCTTCCGCAATAAAGCGATATCTCCCCTTCCACAAAGAAGGCAAGGTGTGTCTGAGTTTTCCTTTCTGCGCCTGACATCCCTGGGATGAATCCTACCAGGTCATGGTGTATGATCTTCTTGATGATTTGCTGTATTCTATTTGCTAGGATTTTGTTGAGTATTTTTGCATCTGTGTTCATGAGGGAGATTGGCCTGTAGTTCTCCTTTTTGGTTGTGTCTTTCCCTGGTTTTGGAATCAGTATTATACTTGCCTCCAGAAATGATTTTGGGGGGACTGTTTCCTTTTCTTTCTTTCTCTCCTCTCTTTCCTTCTTTTCCTCCTTCCTTCCCTACCTCTCTCACTCTCTTCCTCCTTCCCTCTCTTTTCAGTACAAATAAAAGCAAAAAAAAAAAATTTACTAACCTATAACAAAAGATAAACTTGAAGCCTTTGTAGGCAAGCAGAAGCAATACTTAAAAATGAAATAAATCAGACTCACATGTGTAAATGTCATATTGTCTTCCTAGTGTAAGAACCTGAAAGAATAAAATCTGAAAAGTATAATAGATAATGTAAAATGGAGGGTATGGCTATTTCTTCTGGAAAATTTCCAGTGCATTTGTCAGGAGCTGTGCTACTTCACACTCCTGCAGCAGAGGGTAGTGTTCATGTCTTCTGTGAAGGGCCAACTCTGGGTGGTGTCTGATGATGTGTAGTTCGTCTCCTGTGGTTTTAATTTGCATTTCTGGCCTCTACTTTTAAATAATGGGCATTCCTACAAATTAGTTCCTTTGCCATACTGGTAATAGCTCTTGACAGGCAGATAACTGTGATGTGGCAGCTGCACTGCTTTTCTTTTGTATTTTCATTCACTCCCTACAGAGGGGGATCTGGGTATTGGATCTGTGTTTGCCTGGGTAGGCAGGTAGGCAGGTGTGGTAACATTGTATTTTGAGCATGAACAGTGCAGAAGAGTCAGGGAAAAGGGCAAGTGTGTGTCTTGGAGCACCACACCAGGGCAAGAAGCTTCCAAAATATTCTAGGATGTTTCATGATCTGTGTTGAAGCCAGTTAGCTCCTGCTGCTTGACCCTGCATGCTTGGTCTGAATGGTGGAAATGGTGTGTCTGTCTTAGGACAAACTTGACAACTGAGTCAAAAAGTGTTAGAGAGTTCTGGTCAGCCATGAGTTAACTTGGTCTTGGATACAGTGTCACCCTGAAGGCTTTAGTAACCAAGATATTAGCATATTTGGAGTCAGCCTTAGTTAGTAGCATGCACTATAATGCTTGGTCAGTTGTGTGTCATAGTATTAATAGAGGAGGCCCAGAGAGAACTCAGGAGTACATGACTTCTTCTGTAGCCTATGGGTGAGGGGGCACTGCAGCTATTGCAGGGCAGAGGACTTTAATGTGTCTCTCCCAGCCTCTAGAGGGACCCTTCCAGAGCACTGTTTCTGGTCATTGGCCTGGTGTTCCTATTCTTTCCTGATTACCTTCTCCCCTAAGTATCTGGGTGGCTTTATGTGGTTATGGCATGTTATATCAGGTGTATATCAGTGGGAAGAGGGCAGTGACGTCCAGGCTAGGAATTTTGGTGGGTTGGCAGCTTTGTTCCTCAAGGTTGCACAGGAAGTATCTGTCCCTAAATGGAGAGGCTCAATCCTCTTTAATTGGTAGGTGGCCTATCCAGCCATAGGACACCCACTGTAGGACAGCCAGGCTGTGTTAGTTGCAGTTAAGGCCACCTCATTATTGAAAGAACAAGAGGTGACATGAATTTGGTCCTATTCATTTAGGGTAAGTATTTGACCTAGTGTAAGACAGGCATGATGGGCTGTCAGGCTTGCTAGTTTGCTTTGCATCCTGTTATCTCTGTTGGACCCTGGGCATTGCAGGGTGCTTTCACCCATTGTGTCTTAATGCACCCTATTGCCTTATGGGAGTTTGCTACTGGGGAGAGCTTTGGTGTGTGGCCTCCAGATTTAGACCTGGCCCTCCTTGGTGATGGTGGCTCTGTAAATGGGGATGTTGCAGCTTCCCTGGAAGGGACTGTACAGGATTGATTAGGTCCAGTGGCTCTACTGGTCACATGGCTGCTTGGGATTCTGAGAAAGAGCCTGGGGTGCCTGGTCCCCCTTTCTCCTAGCTCTCTCCTAGCCTGCCTTTTTGGTTTTTGGTTAGCTATGGACATCTGCTAGCTCCATGAGATGTTATGATGGAGAGTCAGGGTTGGACTGCTTGCCTCTGACCATATGAATGGCCTGCATGTGTGTAACTGAGAGCCATCTTCAAAGTCTCCTGCAGTACTTCAGAGTGTTGTGTTGGAGGGAAGGACTTACCCACCCTGTTTGTCTCAGAGTTCTGTACTGGTTTCAGGCCACCAGGCTTCACTGGGGTGCTTTGGCAGGGACTTGTCTCTGGTTCAGCACATGTCTGCTGAGTACTTCAGTTTCAAGGCACGTGCATTGGTGTATATAATTTGGGGACACTTTTAGAGGAGTTTATTCTGTTAGCAGTGGTTTCTGAGTAGCAGGTAGATTTGTGAGGACATGAGTTTACTTTTTTTTTTTTTTACTCCTTCATAACTGTTAGGGTTTTTCTGATCCGTTGTAACTTCCTGTTTTGCTGTAACAATCTAACTGCCCCCACTGCTGCAATCAGGCAGTGTGTTCTCAGTGCACCATCTAGGTGGCAGGAGGAGGCAGTGGGGAATAAGGTGAGCCAAGGCAGCTGACTGGCAAGGGAAACAAAAGCAGATTCTTGGTGATAGTCATAGGGCCATCTGAGATGGTCACCAAGGCTAGACAAGGTCTTGTCAAAATATGTATCTTCAAGAATGACGCTAGGTACCAGAGCTTTCCAGTCGTCTCAGGACAGTCCGGTGCTTCCACTGTTCAGGGCTCCAGTTTCAGAGTTGTTGTCCTGGGCTTGGACCTAGGCCCAGGAGGCTTGCTTGTGTGGCCTATGTTCCTTGGCTTTCCATTCACTTGGAGGGAGATAGGTCATGAGCAGGGCCCTTGTTTGGGGATGAGCTGCTTTGCCTCAGCTCTCTGGAACATCTTGCACTGGGGCCCTGAGCACTGGAGATTGCCTGCCTTATGCCTGTGTCAGATGTTGTCCAGGCTAGGGAGTCTGAGTGTGGAGCTTGGGGAATGTTGAGTACCCAGGAGAGAGGAGGATAAGGCTAGGGGCCATATCTAGAATGGAATACAGGGCAGAGTGAGTGTGGGGGCCAGAGAGAGAGGTGAGAAGGTCCTTGGATGGAACCATGGTTGTTAAAGAGGATGTGGAGGGCCCCTAGTGTAGGCATGCAGGGGTGTGAGGAGGGGCCCCGTGGTTACTAGGAGCCAGAAGGCCAGGTACTTGATCCAAGGGACCTTGTTCAAGGTCTTTTGTACATCATGCTCTGTCACCTTCATTGCCATCTCCTCCCATACAGGAGGGGCTAGGTAACCTTTCCTCCCACAGCCTGGCTCCATAGCTCTGCCCAAGTACTTTCCAGTCCTTGGAGCCAAAACAGAAATGAAGAGATTTGGGCAATACCTTGAGGGGAGCATACAGAGATATTTTGGCTATAGAGGTCATGAACAGCTCCTAGGAGAAGTGACCAGTGCTGAATCTTGAAGGCTTTGGAAGACCATAGCAGTGTAGAGAAGCAAGGAAGAGGTGGCCATTGGAGGGCTGTGACTCAAGAGCAGAGACAGGAAACAAGAGGTGTGTGGTTGACAAGCAACAGGCTGAGGAACTGTGTTTTCAGGCCCTTGTTTCTCTAGGGCATGTAGAATAGGCTGTTGACCAGGGTGTGAGACTAGTGGGAGAATGTGGTAAGATGTAGCATACCAAGTCTCTGTTGTCATTGTCCTCCAGGGGCGTGTGTTGAGTCCAGCCAGCCCCAGTTTGCAGGCAGCTGCCTGTGGCCTGTTTCTTGGAACTATTGATAAGTGGCTCATGTGGAAATGGAGGAAGGGGGTTGTGTGGGGGCTGTGTGGAATTGAGATGAGGGATGTTGAGGCTTGACTGACAAGTGGGTTAAAGGCTATTTGGAGTGCTTCATGATTGAAGGGCAGGACTGTGGAAAGTGGGGTCATTGTGATACACATTCTAAGAAGCAGGTAATAAATTCAGTCAATACTTTGTGATGCTTTACATTTCTATTTTATTTTTTACATAAAATTTCACTCAGGAAAAGAGTTCAAATATATTCTAGGTTTAGGAGAAAATCTGTGTCCCAGCTTTAATAATCTTGATGACTGTAGTTTTCTATAATGCAGTATAATGCAGAGTGACCCCACCAAGCACTGAAATGCTTGTCCATGATCTACATAAGATTAGATGCCCCAGTATGTGTGGTCAGCAGACAGGCCCTAGAGGGATATCAGTATCTTGTTACTGCTTTTGTTTTAGACTCTGTATTACTGATGAAAACAAACTTTTGAATTTTTTGTAGGATACTTTTATAATAGAATAACTTACCAACTAGAATTTAACTTGACTCTAGCAGCTTGATGTTTTTCATGCAGCAAGTCTAGTCTCCATGGTATGTCATGTAATTTGGGGTTTGCCATGCCCTGATATCTGGTGGGACTCCAAGGATCCTGAACTGGGAGTGCTATTACTACCCAAATGCCTGCTGTAGCCTCTAGGCAGCCTTAAATGAAGTGTGGAAGAAGACCCCAACTCAGCTCTTCCTGCTCATAGATGGCCTGTGCTAAAATTACTAACTAGGACCTTCTCAGCAACATGCTTGGTGGACTGGCATCATACTGGTTGTATCTTCATGTGCATGGTTTCTCCTGTAGGAATTGTGAGATTCATTGCATTATGTTGAATGTACCACAGTGTATCTGGGGACTACCTTGCACATCAAGTATATTTCTTTTTAGTCCTCTGTTGCAGATGCAGTGAACCTCTCCCCTTGTCTTCTTGGGTACCAGTAGGGCTAAGTTGGGCTGCTGTCTAACATGCCCAGAAAGTTTCTGTACACATGTGCACATCACCTGTTTTGTCTGAACCATGCATGGGAGAGTACTTAATATTCTAGGTCCTTCACCCTTCTTGGTAACTAAAAGATGGCTGGTCAGGTGTATAAGATGGTACATGTAACCTAGTATGCATTTCTCAGTTATTTGTAGTATTATGTATCATTTATAAAGTTTTAAAAATTAACATTTTAATTTTGGAATTATATAACCCTTGCAAACCTTGCATGTGAGTTATTGGTGTTACCTTGTTAAGGAGAAAGTTATAGGGTTTGTAGGACAGATGCTTTTTGTGGTAGTTGCTCCTAACACTGAGCTATTTAGGGCCATCTTCCTTAGTTGTGTATAAAGGGACTTGTATACATAGGACTGTTGCCTGATGTTATCTGTCTTATCTCATATTGTGCTCTTCTTATTTAATGGTTTTCTTGTGGTTTTTTTTCTTTACTCTATCATGCCCATTTGGAAGTCATTGCACAAAGATTTGGTCAATCTCTAAAGACAGTATCTGGATACCTGGGCTAAGTTTCCTTTCATCCTTCCTGCCCTGCAAAGGTTTATTTGTCTGCATCTTCTAGCATAGCTTCACATGTGTGTGAGGATCTCTGTGTGTGGCAGATAGGAATCTAGGCTCAGGAATCTAGCCTGGCCATTGTAGCTGTGACTTTTGATGGAGAATAGGTCTGTGTTGCTGATGAGACAGCAGAGATGTGTGCCTGCAGCCAGGGAGACTCAAGGCAGCTGGTGATTCCTTAGAGCACAGTGCTCCTTGCTGGGTGGGAGTCAGTCATACTCGTCTTTAGCAGCTCCCTTCTTATGGAGTATAGGATTCCACTTTGGAGAGTAACATTGGAGTTTTCTATAAACTCCTTAATTCGAGTGGAAGACTTTCACACAATTTGAAAGAAAGCCATTTCTAGCTTTGTGATTACTCATTTTCTGTAAGACCAACAAGGTTTATTCTTCTTGCCTCTTTTCTGAATTGATGTGACAGCTGAGTGGTATGGGTCCCTGAGTGCTGGCTATACTTGATACCTCTGGTTCTGATGTTCCTTAGACTCAAGATTGCAGCTGTGCACAGGTTGTTGAGGTCATTTTAATGGTCCGACCATGGAAGTTGAAAAGGAGCTCAGACTATGTTTGGGTTAGGCAGTGAGGCCTGCTGGGATTCTGACTTTAGTTCTCTGTCTGATATGTGTAGGTTTGTGCTGGGTCACAGCCCAAAATGTACTTCTTACTCTGGGTCTGTGTTCAGAGCATCATAGCACTAGCTGTAACAGGGAGAAGCCAAGGCCAATAGAGCTATCATGAAGTCTCTGTCTTCCAGCAAACATGGGAACCTGACTATCATGTTATTACTATTGAAAATGAGCAGATTCTCATGATGAATTAAAAATTAAATCACAATTGAACATAAATGTGATGGCCAAGATTTTTTACTATATAGAAAAAAGTCTGGCTGCCAGGTATGGAGTTCAGGCAGGGCAGGCAGAATAATCTAGAGGCACTAGGCAAAAAAGAGCATTCTGTGCTCCCTGGCTGTCTTCTCTTAGCCTTCTATGTGCCAGGGGCTACAGCAGAGCTTGTGTCTTCACCAGGGCTGTCCTGGGAATGTTCTGGGCCCACAAACCAAACACATTGCTCATGTGAGGTCCTTCCAAGAGGCGTGTTTCGCCAGGACTACATGAGGCTAATTCTTAAGATCTTTGCTCTCAGACCTCCTTCCTTATACTGTGATGATCTTACTGTGTAGGGCAGGGTGACCTTAAATGCACAATAATCTGTTTGCCTCACAGTGCTGGGATTACAGGTGTGTACAACCACACCTGGCTGTCTAAACTTATTCATGTACATGATTTTCATATATTTTCCCCATTCTTTGTAATACATTTATTTCTTGATAGTTGCCTTTGAAGCATGATGTTTTTAATTTTGATGGAAGTTCAGCTCATTTTTTCCCCTTTGCTTACTTGTGTGTCATCATATTCAAGAACCTACTCTTATGGTTTGTGTCTAGTTGTTCCCCCAAAGCCTCGTGCAGTCATGGGGCAGATTTCTAGAGTTTGTGATTAGCTGATGATCCACTGGGTTTATGGATGTAAGTGCTGCTGGGATTATGGGTGTGAATGCTCCCCCCAGCCTGGGGTGGACAGCCTGAATGCAGCATGAGGGAGACAGACTTGCACTCTGTTGCCATTGTTGCTGCTACTCCTCCCTTTTCCTCTTGTTGTTTTGTTGCCTTCTGCCACCATGAACTGCTGCTCTCTGCTATGTGCCAATCTGCCTTGGAGTCCACTGAGAATGGACTGAAACCTGCAGTAACTGTGAGTAAGTAAACCTTTCCTTCCTTCATTTTGGGTGTTGGGTATTTGTCCCAGCAACAAGAGAAGAGTAACTGAGACACACTTCTTAATCCAAAGGTCACAGAAATATACTCCTTTGTTTTTTTTTTTCCTAGGACTTACATATAGTTTGAGTTCTTGGATGTCCGACTTAAATGCAATTGGACTTAAGTTTTATATATGCCATATAAAGTAGGGGTTTCTTTCACATGTAGATATCTAGTTGTCCCAGTACCATATATATGAATAGATTTTTTTTTATTTTCAAAGAGAATACAGAATAGTAATAAAAAATTAGAAATAAAACAGAATTTCACTAAACAAAATAATATGAACTTGACAGTGTATGTTGTATTGCACAATGTTATCTTTTTTTTTTTGAACCAGGAATTGAACTCAGGCCCTTATGCTTGCCAGGGAAGCACTTATTCCACTGAGCCATCTCCCTGGCCCCTGCACAGTGTCATCTTTAACTTAGTTGTTCAGATTGAAAAGGTCTTATTTTGTAATCTTGCTTGTTCAAAATTTACAGATCACAAATATAGATTTATTTTTGGACCTTTCATTCTTTCGTTAATCTATAGATCTGTCCTTAATGCACTGTTTTGATTATTATAGCTTTATAGGAAGTCTTGAGATTAGAAAGTAAAAATCCTCCAACATTTTTGTCTTGTTTTGAGTATTGTTTTTACTATTCTGTGTTCTTTTATTTCTGTATGAATTTTAGAATTAGTTCCTCAATCTTAACAAAGAAGCCACTGGGATTTTAGTAAAGATTGCATTGAATCTGTGGATTGATTTGGGAAATATTGTTGTTGCAACAGTATTCTTCCAAAGCTGTGAACAAAGCTATCTTTTCAGTTACTAAGTTCTCTTTGATTTCTTTCAGGGATATTTTATAGATTTTAATTTCTTAAACTTCCTGTTATATTTATATTCTTCTTGTTATAGATCTATTCAAGTTTTTTTATTCTTCTAAGTCAGCTTTGATAGTTGTGTCTTCATGTCATGTAGTGATGTAACTTAATACAGTTATTCCTAGAATTCTTATGATCTTTTTCACCTCTGTAAAGTTGGAGATGATGTCCTCTCTTTTTCTGAGTTTCATTATTTCATGATCTTTCTCTGTTTTTCTCTTGTTAACCTAGCTACCAGTTTATCAGTTTTATTGATAATTAACTTTTGGTTTCATTGATTTTTTTTTCTTGCAATTTTCTGTTCTCTTGCCTGCATTTAGAATTAAACACATGGAATCCTTTCCTGAGAATTCACATTGCTGCTCTCTTGTTTGGTGCCACATATGCGGCTGTATCGAGGTTCACCATCGGAGCTCCAGGGGAATTTTATTCTTCTGCCTTCTCATACTCTCTCCTTGCGGTTGGTGACCTGAAACCATTGATCTACCTGTTCCTGAAAAGAGGCTGATTTCCATGCATGCTCGAATCACATACCGTCTGCTGAGTGTCTCGGGCCTGTGAGGCGTGTGGCTTTTTGTCTGAGATCCTGCTCTTGTGTGGACAAGCTTTGGGGACAGCTCTCCTTTGTGCACACTGGGATCCGATGAAACGGGCACTCACTGGGGATTCATTAATTTCTTGACTAAGTAAATGTGAGGCAGTTTGGCCTGTGAGCCTTCAGCAAGATGCTCTAGATGCTCTGCCATCTTCTAAGGCCATGGTTCTGAAGCGCCAGTTCCAAGGATGTGCGAGAATGTGGCTTCCACTGCCTCTGTACTCTGTGCCTCACAAATTTGTTCCAGTGGGTTCTTCTCTCTGTTGGCTACTGTGACTGACATTAGAAAGAAAGTAGTACTTGAAATAATTTAAAGTACCCTTGAAAACTTCCCACTTAAGAGTTCTTTGATGAGCTGCCTCTGGAAGGCCTTGCCTGCCCCGCAGTGTGTGCTTTGTGCATGTTCCCTGTGGGTTCAGGTAAGCCAGAGACGAGGCCAGCCTGCATACTTGGGTTGGGTGGAGTTCTCCCTCAACCCATAGCTGCTCTACAGGCCCTTGGTATTTGGCTGGAGTAGTGGTCATGATGTCTGCTGGCTGTAGCTTTGGCCTGCAAGGCGGGAATAGTTCTAGGCTCCCAGAATGGTTTTATGCTAGAAGAAATGTTTAAAAAACACATCTTGTTCTCATGGTCAGCAGAAACTGTCAGTATGGTCAGTGGTTCCATGGGGGCTTCTTGCTTCTCCCAAGTAGCTATGAGACTCTTTATGGGTCAGCCCCTAGCTACTGGTTTCATCTTTGAGGTTGAAAACTGCAGGTGTTGCCTGGTCTCATAGGAATGGGAGAACACCTGAGCCAACTAGACCTTCTGGGCATTGGTTTATAGCTAGAAGGTAGTGGCAAGATTACTTTAGGTTTTTTTAAATTTGTGTTTTATGCAGGGTCTCACTATGCATATCAAACTCTAGTGATCCACCTGTTTTCAGCCTCCTCAGTGCTGGGATTACAGGTGAGTGCTGGAAGCAGTTGACAACTCAGCACACTCAGGGGCAGGGCCAGCGAGGCTGTCATGCCAGGGATCGAACCCCAGCCCCTGTGCTTGCCTAAGCACATGCTTAGTCTGCTGAGCTATCTCACCAGCCCTGTCTACTTTAGAGAAACTATTCATTACAGGCTTGTTAGCATTAAAGTAGTTTAAACAGGGAAGGAAATTTTATTTTTAAAAAATAATTTATTTTTTATATTTAATTTTTTATTTTAAAGAGAAAAAAGAAAAATTTCAAAACAGAAAATGGGAGAGTAACAATGGTCAATATCTTACATATTGCTTTGTACTCAAAGTACAAGATACATGCATTTAATTGTCTGAATAATATTAGCACAAACCTTTCTTTTCAATGTACTAAAAGAGGCTGGCGAGATAGCTCAGCAGACTGAAGTGCCTGCTTAGGCAAGTTTAGGCAAGTGCAGGGACTGCTTTTTAATCCCTGGGACCACATGCTGGGCCAGCCCCAACAACAGGGAAGGCTGTCAAAGTCTTAAGTTTGGTGGTGCATGCCTATAATCCCAGTGCTGGGGAGGCTGAATTTAGGAGAATCACTGTGAATCCCACCTTGTAACAACCAAATACATTAAAAAAAAAAGTACTAAGAGAAATTAGTATTCTTTTTTTTTTTTTTTTCTTCTGTATTTTGTGGCAAGGTCTACAGGGTGTTCAGGGACTCACTACTAGATCAGACTCATATTGATTCTCCTGTTTACAGCATCCCACGTGCTGGGATTATACAGGCATGTGCGACCATGCCTAGTCTCAATCTCAGGGCTGTCAAGGCAGGCCCAGGGATCAAACCCTGGGCCTCTGGCTTGCTTACAGGTGCTTTAATCCACCGAGCTATTTGGCTGGCCCTAGAAATTAGTATTCTAATATCCTTCCTTTTTTCTCGATTCCTCTCCATCCTAGTTTCTTCCCTTTCGAAGTTTTTGACCCCAGTTTCATAATATCTATTACACATTTTGGATCTTATTTAGTCTTTCAGTGTCTCACACTAGGAAGGCATATGATGTTAACACATGTGTGTCTGCATTTTTTGACTTATGAGCATGGTCTCAAGCTGTACTCATTTCCCCTTGAGAGTCTCCTTAATGCTGAGTAGTAGTCTGTTATGTGAAAAGACTGCCTCTTTTTTACCCGCTCCTCAGCTGATGGGCACTTGGGGTAGCTTCCATGATCTAGTTATTACACGTTGTGCTGCTGTAAACATGTGTGCATGTATATCACTGTGGTATGGTTTTTTAATTCTTCTAGGAAGATACCCAAAAGGGAAGAGCTGGGTCAAATGGGACCTCTCATGCTAGTTTTTTGAGGAACCTCCACACTGATTTCCCCAGTGGTTGCAGCAGTCTACATTCCCATCAACAGTGGAGAAGAGTTCCTTTTTCCCCACAGCTCATCCAGCATTTGTTATTGGTTTATTTCTTGATAATAGCCATTATTTCCATGGTGAGATGGAGTCTCCAT
>PVKA01053015.1:0-11435 GCA_004027165.1 Ctenomys sociabilis
GAGAGAGACAGAGAGACAGAGAGAAGAGAGAGAGAGAGAGAGAGAGAGAGAGAGAGAGAGAGAGAGAGAGAGAGAGAGAAAACCTGATAATTGCTGGGGAGATGGCTCAGTAGAATAAGTGCTTGCCTGCAAGTGCATGCGTCTGAGTTCAATCCCCAGTTCTGGAAAAAAAAAAATCACAAAAATTAGTCTAGGGAATGCCAATCTGGAAAACCTGATAATTTAGGGCTTACAATATTGTTATGAATTTTCCTATAGATCTCTTGTTTACTGATCTGTTCTTCAGTTTTTAGTAGCTTTGCTTCCATCTCAGGCAAGGGGTGGGGATTCTGGAGGATGTGCCTTTCAATCTCCTATGCAAGCTGACTTTCAAGGATAGGCTGGAGAAGGTCAGATTTAGGGGTGGTCTTCACTTCTCTCCACGTGGGGTTGAGTCCTCCAAGCAGCTGTTCTCTTCTGAGGCTTCAGCTCTCTCTGCCTGAGTCGGGGGGCACCACCACCTCCTGTGCTTTCCAGCACCCTCCCATTGTAGCTGCTTTCTGGCTTGCTTCACATGCTCCTTTAGAGTGCTGCTCTTCTCTGTCATGGCTGCAGTAAAGTCCATATTTACACTCCTCCTAAGTATCCAGTGTAGTAGTGTCATACTTAGATGGGCAAAAATGTCTCAAGTATCATGCTGCTCTAGTGCAAATACAGAACACTCTGGCAAATACAAATTGACTTTGTGTCATATGGGCAAAAATTTGTAAAATTTTCCACATATCATAGCAAAGTAAGGTGGGCTTACCAAGGATGTGTAGCTTGTGTATGTTTGCATATGGTGATGGTTTTACTGTGTCCCTGAAAACCTAATTCCTAAATTTATATGTTGATAGTCTTTGCTTTTGATGGCAATTTTTTGGTGATGAGTAGATGATGTGGTGAGGGTGGGGTCCCAGTACAAGGTTTAGAGAACTGAGCTCCTATGCTGGCTCTAACTTGCTAGGAGACATTGACTTCCTGTTGTGAGGCAAGAAAAGGGACATCAAATGAGGAGCAGGGGCAGGTCCTAGTGCCACCTCTTAGACCTCTCAGCCTTGAGCACTGAGTTAGAGAAATTTCGTGTGTTTTTTGTTTCACGTATTACATTATAGCAAGCAAAACCAGACTAATATAAATATCTAATGTTTAATTTCTCTGAGGACAGCAGCCTCTGAAGTCAGACTACCTGGATTAGAATTCTGACTTCAACTCTTTTACATAGACAAAATACTTAACCAACCTGTGCTTAAGTTTCTCATTGATAGGCTAGAGAGTTGTCAGTATCTACTTTAAAAAAGAGCTATGATGATGGTGTAAATTGATAAATGTCAGTTTCACATGAGTAGTGTATTCACAATAAAATGTTATTATTGTTATTAGCTATGTGGTTTCAGTATTTTGCTTAACTGTTTCCAAAACAATTCTGTTGATTGTTTCTCGGGCATATCAGCCAATGTCTACTTGGAAAAGCAAGACTGGCAAAAGTAGGGCATGATACAATTCTGAATGATAACTTTTAATTTCATTAAAAATCTGGTCATCTACTCTTGATTATCGGAACAGTTTAGAAATAGAAAGATTGATTTCTTTTGTAAGACAGTCAAAAATACCACAGTGGCCTGGGGCACCAAATGATTGCAAACCATCATCCTGCAATTAAAATGGCCAGAGCTGACCTGCTCTTTATTAAACATTAATCTTTGGCTTCCTCTGAATGCACCAGTGAGTTCAAGGTCTGGATGTGTATGACTCATGCGAGCTCTGTGCCATTAAGCCGTTTTATAGAGGAAAACTATTCTTCATTTCACATAGGCTGCCACAAGATTCTTTTTATAATTTGAAAATTGGCAGCTCAACACATATTTAATTAAAAGATGCTAGCTTTTGTAAAGATTATCTAGATGGTAAAAACATTGCTTTCACAGTCGAGGCAACTGTATAGAAAACAACATAGTGTACAAAGGCCAGCATGGGTATTAATATTATACCATATTATTAGCAGGTTTCACTTGTCCTTCTGTGAAGACAAAATGAAGGCAATCTAGCTTTTACAGAAGGATGATGACTCACATCTGGGTGACCAATGGCCACTGGACACCCCGATGGCTATGGCAGTGAGTCTGTGGACTTTGCTGTGATCCTTTGAGCTACATTCCAGCACTGTGCCACAGCATTTCAGGAAAATCCTATGAATATTTACCACTTAGTAGTTCCTGTTTGTGAAAACACAATCACAGCACAATTTTCAAAATATGTCATATTATTATAATTACCATTTTCCAAAAGAAAAAGGTGAGCATCATTAACTTCTCTAAAAACTTAACTAACAGGCTAGTTAGCCTGGCAACAGTAGCGTCACACCTATCACCAAATCCTTAACTGTTGATCACTGCCCTGTGCTGTCCCTGCCTGACCTATCTTAACTTTATTCACTGCATATTTGTCCAAACAATGGAGTAGGTATTCAGGCAGAGGTATCCCTTAGAAAAATGTGTTCCTGCCTATTCTAAAGCCTAGCTACTGAAAAGTTTAGTTATTTACAATACAAGAATCTCATTATTAATTTTTGTGTCTGCGGCTTCTGTATAAAAGCATTTTCAAGCTTGGGAAAATGTTTTACATTTTTCCAAGATGTTGGGATATGACAATCTATTTTTTTTTAGCAAACACTACACTGTAATTTTCTCCAGATGCATGAATTACAGGCATAAAGGATACAGATAGAACTGAAATCAGAGGATCGTCTGGGTAGAAAAGCTTGTGGCTAGCAAAAACTCCAATTCAAGTAAATGAACGGCTGAGCCATCAGCCTTTGCTCTGAAGTTTTGATCTAAGAAAGAACAACCAGAAAAGGCCATCAAAGGGGAAAACTACTTCCTTCACTGAGAGAAAAACTAAGTCTAAGTAAGATGATTTCTTCTCCTCCCCTTCCTCCCACTCCTCCTCTTCTTCCTCCTCTTCCTTCTCCGTATTTGGTACAGGGTCTCACTACACAGCTTGCACTCCTAGTGATCCTCCTGTTTTCAGCTCCCCCTCTCCCCCACAGCACTCGGATTACAGGCATGCGCACCCACGCCTGGTCTCAGTGGTCTGGCTCAGTGTGCCCAGTGGTGTGGGTGGGGCGGGGCCAACACAGTAAGTGGTGCTGGGGGATCTAACCCAGTCCCTGCTCTTGCCCAAGTAGGCGCTTAGTCAGCTGAGCTATCTTGCTGCCGGTTTTCTTTTTTCTAAAGACCCCAAAGTAGCAAACTTAAAGGCAGGGTACAGTTGAGGAACAGAAATACTCCCTGGTGCTTCAATGAGAACAGAGAAAACTCAATTTTAAATACAGTTGCATATCAAAGGAGATGTCCCTTGTGTTGTCCATGACACCAATTTGATCAGAAGCTGTGATCATTAATGCACTCCAGGGCAGCCTCATTGAACATTTCTTCAGAAATGCAGAAAGATGTTTCGAATTATTATTTTATTTCTTCAGTAGCGCGAACAAATTTTTCTGAGGGAATACCGCTGACTGAATATCTATTTCAGTACTTAGACAAATACTACACATCTGAATAAAGTTAAGATAGGCCAGACAGGGACAGGGCAGTGCAGTGGTCAACAGTTTAGGATCTGGTGATAGGTTTGAAGCTACTTTGCCATGCTAACTATAAGCTTTTAGGGAAGTTAATGATGTTCACCTTTTTCTTTTGTAAAACAGTAATTATAATAATATGCCTAATTTAGCTTTTTTAAAGAAAAACTGTGGGCCTGTCCTGCCTGTATGAGGAATGCTAATCACTCATTTGGGGAAATTTACTAACATGATAGATGTAAATGGGATTCAGTTTACTGAATTGTGTGAACACTTGAGACAGACAAAAGCTCATAAACCATCTGGGGCTTGGTTAGCTTGAAGGAAAACTAGTTGCATATATTTGTTTTATTTGTCAGATCTTTACTGAGAAATATGATTGATAATATGAGTGTAGCTTGCAGCATAGAATTTTGCAGAATAAATAAGTTTTCCAGCAATATGAAGGCAAATTGGAATTTTAGGTGGAGGCAAGAGCAGGTAAAGAAAGTGGAGCAGTAATTAAGGGCCCAGTGATTTCCTGAGTCATCTATGCTAAACTCACCTGTGTTTGCTAAAAGTGTCTCATCCCAAGTGAATCATAACCAGTGACAGTAGGAGGAAAAGATTTACATTTATAATAGGAATACTTAACCTGTTTTTTAAATTTAGAAACATGGAAAAGGGAGAGCTATTGCTGGAGATGATGGGAGGACATGGACTCCAGAAACGCAGTTTAATAGTCTGTGTTACATCTGTGGGGTCTATGCTGGTGGCTTAGAGAGAGAAAAAGAAAGCAAATGAGGAAAGTCATTTCAAAGACAGACGTTCTGTTCTGAATCTTTCTTTGTGCAGCAAAGCTGCTTCAGTCTGGCTTTTGTTTCTGACCTCTCTAGTCATGTCTGCCAAAGATCTTTAACTTATTAAATTGTTAATTCTCAATCTGCTTCTCAGCAGTATTACAAAAAATGGCTACCCATTTAAAGAACTGCTTTATCGTAGCTCCAAAGAAACAACTTTACACAAATTTTCCTTCATCTCCTTTCTGATACTTTTTTTTGGATTCTTCAGAATCTGGACTTTTTTTTTTCTTTTATATACCTATTCCTTGAAACAGTAGCTTTAAACTATCAACCATACGATGAAGATTTTCCATTTCTATCCACACATCATCTCTTTCTCTTTACATGGCACTAATGCATTCAACTATTTACTCAACATTTCTACTTTGATATCTAGGGGGAACCCTAAATATTTTGTGTTTAAAAAACATTTTTAAACACACTTTCCCCTCAGGTATCTTGGGTAAGAATACCCACTTTGTGAAGTCAAATCCACAACAATCATCCTTGTTTCTTTTGATTCTTTAACATTTTATGGATGATCTATTTGGAAGCCCAGTGAAATATTCCTGAATTAGAGTGTTATTATTATTATTTTTTAGGAATTCAACAATGGTTTTTATTTTTTTCAGACAAAAATATATATTTATTTATTCTTTATTTTTTTAATTTTTATTTTATTGAAGTACAGATATCAATGAGACAGTTTTAAGACACCTTAACAAGGTGGATTCAATAAATTAATACATTGCAAACTGTTTTCATAATGTTTTAGTATCGTATAAGCTGCATACCTGATAGTATACTTACAGACATTATTATAGCAGATGTCTCTTATCAGTAAATTAAGAGAGTGTAGCTGTTTATGTATCTTATTTTTTATACCTGAATTATATCAAAGATTCAATGACTAATACTTTCCACCTTGTTATTTTCCTAGTGGTTGTCCATAGTACAAGAAGCCGATATAATATCCTGTCCAACCCCCATTAGTACAAATCTTGCTTTCTGAATTAGATTAACTTCAACCCACCTCGTGCCGACCCACCTCATCTCTCACCTACATGTTAGCAGTAGTCTTCTAACTGATATCCCTGCCTTCACTTTTACCTAACAAGCTAAACTCTCCATAGTTATTCTCAGTGATCCGTAAGAACCTAAGTCAGAAAATGCCACAATCCTCGAAGTTCTTCAAAGTCTACCACATTTAAGATAAAACCCAAGCCCCTTGCCAAGGCCCACAGTGTCCTTCATCTCCCTTAGCAGTGTCTCCCATGTACACTGCTTTTCTTGCTGTTACATGCACACCACTTATTCCTCCCTAGCACTGGCAGGTATGGTCACCTCTAGCTGGTATGCAGTTCTCCAGCTATCAGCATGTCTTCTTGTCTCCTTTTATTTTGTTCTCTGCCCAGATAAGATTTACTTTGCCTTTTCATGACCAATTTAGTTGAACAGTTCCGTCTTCTGTTTCACTCTGTATCCTCTACCACGCTTTATTTTTATCTATTGCATTTTTTCTATTTGGCATTATCTCATATAGATGTTCTCATAGTCATATATTAGCTTCATTTCACACAAAAATGTAAGCAGCAGAAGACAAAGCACTTGTCTAATTCATTCTTTTTATCACTTATGCCTGGAACTGCTGAGTATATGTAAGACAGACAAAAAATACTTGTTAGCTGAGTAGATCTTTTGTAAGCATGTAAAATGTTGAGACGTTAACAATGGCACAGTGAATAAGAGTGGTGAGAAAAGAATAATTTTGCTTTGTGAAATGAAAAGTCAATTTTATGAATATTTTATCATATTGTACTTTATGGTGAAGAATGAAGCACTGGAAAATATGTGAGAGATGTCAGCATGTCTGTTACAGAAATGATGACACAAAGAATGAGATGATTGATCTAGCCAAAAAAAAGCGGGACACATCAGCACACCTAGGTTTAAAAGATTCTTGAAAGTAGAGTCCTTGGGGTGAAACAGGAGATGAAAGGGAAAACTGAAAGGACAGGAAGTCAACAGGTACTTTGGGCCCAGCCACTGAGGTTATATATTATGGAGACCTGGGAAAAGGAAGAGCCTAGAAGAAACTGCAAGGCAATAAGCAAGGGAAAAAATAAGGCCACCTCGGGCTATGTGTGCTTTGCAGACCGCACACAAATTGGTAAGGATCAATCTTAAACAAGGATAGGTAGACAATGAAGAGTTTGAAACAGAGAGAGAGAATCCATAGGGGACACAGGCAATTTTTCCTACTGAAAAACAGAATAGATTTGAAGAGTCCTGAACAGTGTGCGCAGACATGGTGGCAGAAATGGGGCAGACTGTGCCCTTCTCTGTGCCTGTCCAACACAGCAGGACATGGAGGTGGAGCTCAGTGACTCGGATCCTTCCACTGGGGACCCAGGTACTAAGGGGATGGGGAGTCTTCCAAGAGTCCGAGGCTGTGCTGGGTGCCACAGCACCACGGGCGGCACAGTACTGCTGAGGCACAGTGGTGCAGCATTCTTAGTACACGGGCAATAAAAGATCTTCTCAGCTTTCTCTAATGGGGTGTGAACCTGGGTGTCACCATCCTCAGAAGCCGGGAACTCACATGCAGATGCGCACTGGGAGGGAAGTAGACATGGAAATCTATGATGTCTAAAATTTACATCAAATTTTTGTGAAGTTCTAAAATTTTATTCTGGTTGTTAATTTATATGTACGATAATTAACTTTACAAGCACTTATAAGATAAAGAAGTACATTTTATACTGGCAAAATAAAGGGGGTGGATGGGAATGGGAAAAAAAAGGTCTTAAATGTATTATGTATGTGCACTAATTCCCCACAATGAATGTAATCATTATGTGCTGAAAACATGTACTAATTAAAACAGACAAATCAAGTTTTGAAAAACTTGCTCATAGGAAAAGGTATTTTTAAATGATATTTTAATGATTGCAACAATTGATCCTCCTAAATTCAAAAGTACAGTTTTGTTATATCCATAGTAGTAGATTCATATTTGAAAAATTCTAACAGATTAGATGAGTGTAGAGTATTCAATCAATGGATCTAACAAATTTTTCATTTCCTAAATTAATCAAAATATTTGAAATATTGCTATATTTATATTTTTGTTACTTAGAAATGTAACTTGTTTTGCTTCCTCAGGAAAATGAAAAGCTATCTCCTTAAGAAAATTAATTTAGCCAGTTATTTTATAATCCAAAGCTTCACTAATAATTCTCAGAAAATGATATATAAGCTTAAATGTATTCCCTGGTAGGTTCGGGTTACTCAATAATGATTTAAGTGTTAAATAATTTTAAGAGGATCTCTGTATATAACAGTATTCAATTGTCCTTGTCCTACAATTGAACGAAAATGTTATAAACTTTTCTGCATAACAGACTCTTTTTAATCACTGTACTGTCAAACACAGAACTTTCATTAAAGATTTGTATATTAGTTTTAGTTATTTCTGTTTTGTGTTTATGTCATCCCTACATGATAAACAACTTAACAGTGTTGATTTATTCAAAATTTGCTATTTTAAATATCATAGATGAACCTATTAGCCTAAAAACATTCCAGTTTATTGTACAGTGACCCCCATCTAATATTTTAGACATATTCTACATCTACTGCATTGGAAAATGTTCATTTAATGAGTGTCAATGGAAAATTATTATTTGGAAGAAATAGGGTTATTGATGTTATTAAGGTCATAGAAATTCTATGATATTTGCAAAAGCATCACGTCATCTATTTGAACATATTATGTGCTAATTGTAGCTAAATCATTTTGGGTAGTACGTAGCAAGCTTAAAAGGGACTCATTCGTTTAAAGGGATTAATATAATTTAGAAATAAAATTGTAGAGATAAAACTAAAATTACAATTCAACTTTTGAAAGCAATGACATTGTATTTTCATACAACAGGTAGATTTCTAGAAATGGTTTTCTTTTGTATACACTGACTGTATTCATGATTTAGCAGAAGCAGTTGCTTTACAATTGAATCTGACAAGAGCTATTATTTGAACTTTAAGCACTGTGATCTTAGGATTCTACCTAATAGCACATATGAATCACTCGGGCTGCTGCAAAGCATGGATACTGTGTTCAATAATGATTTTTTTTTTTTTTTTTTTGCATTAAAGACATATTCTTCAAGGCAG
Source organism: Ctenomys sociabilis (assembly GCA_004027165.1). Classification (NCBI taxonomy): domain Eukaryota; kingdom Metazoa; phylum Chordata; class Mammalia; order Rodentia; family Ctenomyidae; genus Ctenomys; species Ctenomys sociabilis. The sequence goes on from PVKA01053015.1 coordinate 8,596, forward strand.
ACTTTTTGAAAGGATTCAACTGTGACCTTAAAAAATGACAAAATTTTTCATAACATACAGGAACTGGAGAAAACTTAACACTTATAAAGATCATTAACCAAATGGCTGATAAAGTGTCTAGCAATAAGACCCGCTAGGCACTGGTGAACCAAGCTGAAAGTTTGATAGTGGAACATGTTACACATAATTAAATATGGATCCTTCCTAATCAATAGTGAGGACATAATTACTTTTCTCAAGGTTAGTTAGGCAGGGTTGTTTGAGCAGACAGAGCCAGAGTGCAAGGAATCAGGAAGACAAACTAGAGAATCATGCATTTTGGAGCTGAGGAAGCTATTAGGAGCCTGGTGCACTTGAAAACCCACACTGCATATTTATCAACAGAGAGTTATTAGACAAGGCCAGGAAGGCTGATGAGAATCTATCTGTGGCTTTCCTCACCATGTTGCTTCATACAGACTGCCTGATTTTCCCATCTTTTAAAAGAAACATCTTAAATACACTTCTACTTGAACCACATTCTTATTCTGCTTTTTGAAGAATGTCATCATTTCTCTTTGGAAACCACTGATGATAAATTAAAGGATATTTTCAACAGACAGAGACCAAAGCTATTCAGGCACTGACTATAAATCATGGAGGAAAGAGTTTTGTACTTCTGTATGTGTGTTTTGTTCCTATGTCCTCCCCAACAGACCCATGTGAGAGAGGGTGGAGGGGGAGATGAAACTGAACAACTTAGTTTCAGAACGCCTGTGGCTGCTAAGCGCTCTACTGAACGTTGTTGGATAATCACATCTTACGAACTTCCCTCCTTTTGGTCCTCCATTTCTACATACTGTATCTACTGAATGCTTTTGAGGAGCCAAATTTACATGGAATAGATAAAGAATTGACCTTAAATGTATGACTGTTGAAGAGCATGTTAAGGCCAAGTAAGAGTCTCTCAGGGTCAGCTGATCTAGAAAGTTTCATGTTTAAAAAAAAAAGAACTCAGAAAGATGACTTGAGCCCCAAGCCCACCGAGCGACCAACCAGCCTGAGACATCAGGGCTAACATGCCAGCAACTCCTTGGACCCCCTGCCTCCAAGCCTGCCGAGGGAGTGGGAATTTTCCTCTCTCAGCATCCTGGTTCAGTGAGTGTGTGGTGAATCTGAGGGAGAGCCTTTGGCTTCTCCCCGTGTGCCATGCTGTCCAGAGCCACTGCCCCCAAGCCCACCAAGGAAGAGAGCAGCCTGAGACATCCAGGAACGACTTGCAGGCAACTCCTTGGAACCCTGCCCCCAAGCCCAGATTGCAAGTGGGAATTTTCCTGAATCTCTAGGCATCCCGATCTGGTAAGTGTGTGGTAAGTCTCAAGAGAGCCGTTGGCTTCTCCCTGCACTCTCTGAACCATCCAGAGCATCAGGCCCCAAGACATCCTAGCCAGAGACCTGCCTGAGACACCCCAGACAGGCCTGCCTGGCAAATCACTAGAGCCTCTGCCCCCAAGAACACCATCAAAACGAGAAGTTTTGTGACTTTCCCTGCACTCCATCCAACCATGCCCAGCCTGGTGAGAGTAAGGGAGAGCTTCTATGCTCCCCAGTTTTCCCCAGACCAGGGACATAACAAAGGGGACCTACAGGTTCACAGTCGCACCAGAAGAGCTGCAGCAAAAATGAAAACAACAGCTAGATCCAGGCCAGGCATAACTGGATAATCTCAAACTTAATAGACTGGCACCCAAATCTCATTACATGCTAAGGTTATAGCTGCACCAAAGCTCTACACGAAAGGTCAGAGGTCAGTGCTACACAAAATGACAAAGACAAGGAGAAAAATGCAATCTCAGGTCTCGAGTAAACCAATAAGTGCAGAGCACAGTAGCTGAGCTGAAATGAATGAATTAACAGAGGCGGAAGCAAAGAAACAACAGCAGAAAGGTATAGAGGAACTCAGACCAGAATTAACACCTGAAATAAAAACAAGAAATATTTGAATACATAACATCTGTAGTAATGAATCAAATCCAGAAACATATGGGGAAAACCCAAAGCTCACCAAGAACAAGTGCAGACAACACTATGCAGGGTTGAAACATATGAATTAACAGCATCTGAAGCAAAGAAACAACAGAAGAAAGCTCAAGAGGAACTCAAAGCAGAACTAATTTCTGAAATAAAAAAGAATTCTTTGAATTCATGGCATCGAAAGTAGAAAATCAATTCCAGAAATATATAGAAGAAACCCAATTTGGAAGAAATTCTGTAGTAAAAGAATTAATAGCTATTTCTAAAGAAAACACTGATAAAAAAAAATAGAGGAGATCAAAAATATGACAGATTACTGGAATGAGCAATACAGAAAAGAAATAAAATTCATGAAAGAGTCAAAGATATATAGAAGAACTAAAAATATCAATCATGAGTCCACATAATTGTTTGAGTGAAAGTGAAGACAGAGTTTCAGATCTTGAGGATGCTGGAGCAGCTAGTGAAAAGGTGAACAGGGATCTCTTAAAAAATAATGAGAATGCAGGAAAAAATAATCCATCACCTACAAGATGACACCAAGATGAACAATGTGAGATTAATTTGCATCAATGAGAATGAAGGAGTCAATACAAATGATATAAAAATAATATGGGCAGAAATAATCACAGAAAACTTCCCAAATATGAGGAAACAATTCAAAATTCAGGTAACTGAAGCATACAAAACACCAAATAACTTCAACCCAAGTAAAAACATATGGAGACATATACTAATTGAGATCCCAGAAATCCAACATAAGAATAATATGCAGAAAGCTGATAGAGAGAAGAAGCATATCACATTCAAAGGAAAACCCATCAGAA